>CACVKI010140906.1:0-54383 GCA_902732785.1 Trichogramma evanescens | reverse complement strand
CCGATCGATACGCTAGACAAGTACGGTAACACAGCATTGCACGTGGCTCTGATTCATAACCAAATGAAGGTGGCTGAAATGTTGATAAGAAATGGCGCCAATCCGAATTTGGCCAACGAAGAGGGATTGACCCCTCTGCACGCTATTTGCCAGAGAAAACAGGATGATAATTTGATAAATCTATTCTACATGACCAATAACAACTTATGTCAGAGGGTGTATGCCAACGTCTTCGACAAGTTTGGTCGCACACCTCTCCACTTAGCCCTGGCTCGGGGGCACAAGAACGTAGTCGAAACTCTGCTGAGATACGGAGCGGATCTGAATTTAGCCAATGCACAAGGACTGACTCCTATTCGCTATATGTGCAATTCCAATTATCATGACTTCTTGGCGAATGTATTACTGGAGATTAGCACAGACAAATATGTAACGATACCGATCGATACGCTAGACAAGTACGGTAACACAGCATTGCACGTGGCTCTGATTCATAACCAAATGAAGGTGGCTGAAATGTTGATAAGAAATGGGGCCGATCCTCATTTGGTCAACGAAGAGGGATTGACCCCTCTGCACATTGTCAGCAAGAGAGAGGACGACGATGGCTCCTTTATGAGGGAATTTTGCTTAATCTGCGATAACTTCGATGAACCGCTGCAGCTCGACATGGAAGACAAGTTGGGTAATACGTCGTTGCACTTGGCATTGCAATACGCGCGTTTAGGCGTCAAAAGTAAAGCCGAATTGCTGGTGAGACTAGGCGCCGACCCGAACATGGCTAACAAGGACGCAGTGACACCTCTACATATTATTTGCAAGAGAGACCGAGACGACGGTTTAGCGAAGATGTTTTTTGACGTCAACGAAGAACTCGATCAACTCGTGCTGGTCGATGTCAAAGACAAATTGGGCCGGACACCGCTGCAATGGGCCGTGGCGAAACTCTTGCCAGATGTGGTTGATGAACTCTTGGATCATGATGCTGATCTTTCTAACTTCGTTTTTCCCTCAGAGAATTATTTTGGCGAGAGATCATCGATACCAGAGTCTTATGAACTAGCATCTAGCGTTATGGCTGTTGTCGAACTACTTGAAAAACAAGGATACGAACTGAACCGAAGCGATGTCATGACGATCATTAAATTTTTCGTCAAATACGAATTATGCAAGGAATCAGTGGATCTTGAAAACGATTGTTACGAAGACGAGGAGTTTACGAAAGTGGCGAAAACATTGATGATGAATTCGAGCCTGTCGCTCTACGATCTGATTCGGCTACGATCGCAAGAGGCGGAGAAACAACTCACGTGTATGGATTACTACAATTTCTGTCGCTCGGGTAAATTTTTCCAGCTCTCCTTGAGATTTCGCCATGCGAGTATTGCAACCATGTGCGAAAAAATGTCGAGGAGATTTTTGCGGCGGTGGGCACTGGCTTTTTTCAGGGAGCTGATACACTGCAGGCTGTCAGTCGAGAACTGTGATATGATCATCGATGAATCATTCACCAACAAGGATTTGTGCAATATTTGCTTGGCAGCTATGAAACCAAATTTGTGATGGTGATGAGCATAAAGTATTTTTTCATGTATTGCGCTATTTAATGTTGTATATTTTCCATGTCGTTCAAATAAATAAATTAAAACAAAATGATAAATGTATTTATTGATTTACTAAAATTTAAATATATTTTTTTCTGCTTTTTTTTTGTAAATTAAGTATATTTCATCCAAGACAAACGAAAAGCTCGTGTAAACTAATAACTTCAATAATAACATGCTTCAAGCAAAGATACAATTGAGCTCGATTCAACAAGGCACTGCACCTGAACGGATAACGCATCTCACGCGGGCATCTCGTACGTATTATAAAGCTCCGTACTGCTGTTGAAAAATGCAACGTGCACAACGAGTCGAGCGTCTCGCCCAACTCTAGAACCCTATTACTAATGCACGATAGCAGCAGGAGCAGCATCGGCGGCATCGACGACGACAGAGTCAACTTGGTTCGACAAAAATCACGATCGCAAGTACTTTACCGCCCTTTCGCTCCGGAGTTTTCTCCCAAGTTGCCTTGGAAAAGCTCTCTCTTTCGCGCGCGAGCGTCTATTAAAAGCTCCGACGACGCTGCCAAGGCGGAGCTGGCGCGCACGATCCTCCGTCGCGCGCAAGTGGATAATTACTTTCGGCTCGTTTCTGTTTTTTCCTCGCTTCTCTTCTTTCGGCTTTTTTTTTTATTTTGTTTCGTCGTACTCGCTCCTTTAAAGTTGAATAAGCTAAGGACGCGCGCAGCTCGTTAGCATCCGCATTTGTATTTAAGTCTCTCTCCCTCTCTTACTCTCTTTCTCGAGTTGTTACAGTGATTTGTAGCATCAACGGCAGATCAGTAGTTCTAATAAAAACGAGACACGCTATCGTCGATGGATAAATGGGCATTAACGAGGACGCAGGTACTACGTGTAACGAAGTGCGAAGCGCTTGATAAGCAGAGATCGTCGTCATTTCGACGGCGCTTAAAATTAAAGGAAAGAGACGCGTGGTGGTTACGCGTATAGTATAGTAGTCTAGTGAGGGGCGGCTCGATGTTGTAGAGTCAGGAAAATTGCCATCGCCGCCGCCGCCGCCACCCGACTTCGACAGGGTAGGGGGTTCGGGGACTCTTGTAATGCGATTCGCCTCTCCGCTGTGAGGAACGAACGACAACAGCTGCGGTAGCTTAATCCAACCATTAAAACTTACTCTCTCTCTCTCTCTCTCTCTCTCTCTCTCCCTCTCTCTCTCTCGACTTTTTCCAGGCGCGACAATTTAGGTACATAATGCACGCAAGCAGCTCGCTGCTGCTGCTGTAGGAGATGGTATGCATAATTAGAAAAAGAGAGAGGGCCAACCCTTGCCTTGTAACAGCACGAAAGCTGCTTGCTCGTTTTGCGTTATACATGTATATTCGTGAATGAATTCGTTATTATGAAAAGAAATGAGTTGTCGCGCACGAGTCCAAGGTGTATAACGTACACAACGAGGCGAGCGCGCGGCGGTGTACATATAACACGCACGGGAACCGGAAGCAGAGCGGCACACACGCGTATTATAATAGGAAGTGAAAAACGCGCCTAATTCTTTTACTCGTTCCCGCTCGGCGCGCGTTAACCCAATGAAAAACGAGCTCGTGGAGCGCGCGCGTATGAGACGAGTCTCTCTCACTGTGTTTACATAGTTTTTATTCCTTCGTCTATTTTTTTTTTTGCGTATAACTTCTATCCTATGTAATAAAGTAGTAGCCGAGGTTCGATTCGGGCTGGCCCTTTAATCTCTCTCTCTCTCTCTCTCTCTCTCTCTCTCTCTCTCTCTCCGCTTTACCGAGAGCAGAGGATCGAGCGCCTAAAAGATTGCCGTTAGCCCTTGGCAGCGACGGTAGCATAGCAAAAAGGAGCAAGAAGAAGCAGAAAATACAAAAAAAATCAATGCTTCGCGGTGTAAAAAGAGCATTATAGAATGGAGTAGATTTATAAGATATATAACACGGGAATACGGTAGACGTTGTATGCCGTGGGTCGTAATCGAAGGCAAGTCGTTGCTGTATTTGGCTCCGTACGAGAGTCGAGTCGAGCAAGAGAGAGAGAGAGAGTAAGCTGAAACTGGCATCCCTTTGGGTGGTGGTGGCGGAGCTCCTTTTGCCCCTTGTGTAGTATAGTCAAACTACGCGTAGCTCTCGTGTATAGCCCTTATACATGTACGCACGCCAAATACAGGCAGGCATGGCATGGCATGGCATGGCATGGCATGGCATGGCAGACACGTACACACGCACACGGCGACGAGTTGGCAGGATACTCGACTACACACTCGGAAGCCTTACTACCCTTGCAGTAGGTATACGCGCGGCTCGGGGTGTGTATAGCTTATGCCTGCTATATACTACTGCCTGCCAGGCTATATACGAGAGTCGTGGCGGTGGAGGGCCTCCTACTGCTGCCGCTCCGGCTGAACACGGCCGCCAGCCGATCGATTTCCTACTCGCGTAACTCGCTCTCTCGCTCGCTCTTTCGGAACACAGGACTCTCTCTCTCTCTCTCTCTCTCTCGTTCTCTGTACACTGCTGCGGATGTACGTATGTACGTATACAAATAAGCATAGCCCCTGCGTGCCAAGAGCAGCGATTTATGCATTATATGTGCGAATGCACGTTGGAGTGCTGCGGCGCGCATACCGAGGAGAGAGAGAGATCTGTATATATATGTACACAGCGCACATTGCCAAGTGCAATTGTGTGTCTCCAATATTCGCCGCCGCGACCAGGCCAGGTATTACAGCATTATGACGTTTAAATGCATATAATGTACTCGGGAATCTCTCGCAGCGAGGTAGCCACGTATGTGTGTGTGTATTATAACGAGAGTAGTATGCGCGTAGTAGAGTTGCGGACGTTGCGGCTAAAGAGAGCTGCCACTGCGCTATTACTACGGCGAGCCCGCGAAAGTGCGAGAGTATAAAAAGGTAAAAACAAACAAACGCAAAAATGGAAGGAAGGAAGGAAGGGAAGTAGGAATAAAAAAAAAAAGGAGAAAAGAGAGCGGCTTCTCTTTATAACCTACAAAAAAGGAAAGGAGGTGTGCTGCGCGCTGCTTCTTTCTCGGCAAAGTCGACGACGGTATATATACGGCGGCTGAGGCTGACGCGAAAGCAGCGGCTCGCGCGAATCGCGGCTATACCGTTGTTGCCGCTTTTCAATCTTACTTCCTTATACTTTATCCCGTATATATGATGCTCGTCGTTGTATGTACGATGAAGCGATTATCATTCGAGAAAAAAAGAATAAAGAAAAGAAAACACGAAACGAGTCGTCGGCAGATCTTTGAATAATTAAAAAAAAAAAAAACAAAGAAAAGAAAGGAAACGAGTAAAGAGTCAATTTGCGCATCGACGTTTATTGGTCGCAATTACACCTTATATACACATCGCATCAATGGTAGGTATGTCGAAAGCTTGCGAGCGAGCGCGCGCGCCTACCGTATATAACGGACAAATGCATGTATCATGTCCCATTGGCATGCGATGTGTGTGTTTACCTCGTGTGATGGAGCAGACGCTCTACATCATGATTCAATATAGACAACAAGAGAGACCGAGAGAGCGACAGAGTCGTCGCGCTGCCGCCACCAACACTAACCCTGCAATACACCCGTTCCTTCCTCGTGTTCTCCCTGTATCGCTATATTATATGGTTTTAAATACATACGATTTCGCACAGATGCGCGCCACAAAATACAAATAAACCAAACTTCTCGTATACCGTGTATATACCGTATATATAATACAAACGAAGAAGCAGAGACCGAAAAGCGAGAGGGAGAGAATGAGAGAGAGAGAGAGAGATACACGACGATAATATTGAAATGGAATTTTAGCGACTGCACTATAATCTGCAAACTCTCCTCTTCTCTCTCGTTTCTTTTTTTATTATTGTTTTTTATTCTCTCTCGCAGATCTCTGTCTCGGTCGGTGTTTATATAGGATAGGTATGCCCACTACTGCAAGTCGAAGGCAACTCAGCGCTACTCTACACAAGCATGCATACACGTACACACACACACAGATTCATGAAATATCTGCGGTGTGCAGATATACGTATACATGCAAGAGCGCAGAGTAGAGCCGAACGCATACGCACACACACACACACTTGCGGATGCAAGCAATGCACTCTCGGGTACAGAGAACGAGCGAGCAAGACAGATAGAGAGAGAAAATCTCAGCTTATATGACTATATACGCTACTTTGTAAGTTACAACACACATACAGAGTCGCGCACCCATACGTATATAAGCAAATGCGCGTAAGTATCGCGTACGTATACGCATTACATACATATAAATGCACATAAGAGATAATAGAGTATTCGCGCAGACGGTATTTGCGCGCGCGCGAGAGAGAGAGAGAGAGAGAGAGATTCAGCAGCGGCAGCAGCAACAGCGCTGTATTAGCAGTATCTATTAGTAGCGTACAACGCGAAGAGAGAGAGATAGAGTAATATACCTTTATATACCACTGGTACGTGTAGTCGCTCAGCTCTCCGTGCTCAGTGGCTGTGTATGTGTGTGTGTGTGTGTGTGTGCGCACCAGCCGCGCAATGTGGTGTGCAGACCTCTCTTATTCGCCTCCTCCTCCTATGTATGTACGCTGCTTGTGTATATAGAGGCGCAGAGAGGAACAGAAAGCAGCAGCCTCCTTATCGTCTTTTCGCACACTCGCGGCGCACACTGGGGCCTCTATCCTGGGCTTATATATGTGTATATATATTCTCGTGTGCGTGCACAAGTTTAATATATGCACAAAAGAACGAGCACACACATACACGCACTGACTGACTAACTATCTACCTGTATGCAATTCGCGCAAATATAAGCCTCCGTGCGCTACATGCGCTATTTGACACGGTGGTGGTAGTAGTAGTAGTAGTATTGGCACCCGCACGGCACGTCACGGCACACAGCACAGTAGTTGTTGTAGTTGGAGTCGGAGTCGTCGTCACAGACACATACACACACGCGCACTGACGAAATTTTTCGCTATATATGTATTAACACTTCACGGACACACGAGGAATATATAGATATATAGGCACTCGCGACGACGACGACGACGACGACGTATACTTTTTTTTTGCGCCGAAGGCTCTCCTCCTCGCGGGCGGCAGGCAGGCGCGCGCGCGCTGCACTCGCACGCACTTTCGACTGCACACAAACACACACACACACACACCAAGGAGTGCAGCGCAGCAGCACACTTATACAATACCGACGAACACACGCACAGACACACACACTCGCGGAAGATGAAATTCTGCTGCTGCTGCTGCTGTTGTTGTTGATCGTCGCTTAAAGACGAGATTTACCGCAAGGAAACTACTTTGACGTTACACCGATACTTGTTGTGTTTTGATGTCAGAGACGCCTCTTGTATACAAAACGATCGGAGCGTTGACTGCTGTGTTTTTAGGCGTAAAGGCCAGAAGCAGCAGGCATCATCGTCGCAGCATGTATACAACACACGTATACGGCATACACGTATAGGGAGCGCCGCGCGATGACGGGCGCAGCCCTTGCACTCGGTTCTCTCTCTCTTATACTCGAGGCAGCACCAAGCTGCTGCTGTACTCGCGACACTCACACATGAAAACGCGCACCTATACACACACACAGAGGCCGTGTGCAGTCCTGCTGAGCGTCGCGGCCGCTGGTACGCCGCCGCCGCTGTATAGAGTAGTCTGCACCGCCGCCACTCGTGCGATCTCTGCACAATATAATCCAGTCGGTCGTGCACTGCACAGAATCTGCGCTGCTGCTGCTGCACGGCTACATATGCACTACTACTCGCGGTAAGTAGTAATAATCACACACGAACGACGACGACGACGACTACTCACACACACACATAAGCGCAGCAGACTCGGACTCCGCTGCGCGAATCTTTATGTATGTGTGTGAGAGAGAGAGAGAGAGAGAGACTCGGCGCGCGTAATACGGCACGCCACTAGTCGCCACTGTACCGTGTTATATATAGGCAGAGAGCGCAGCACACTGCTATCGTTATATATATACAATATAACTATATATATATAATCGTAGTACCTATATACACAGACGTAAATATGTATATATCTTGCAAGCAGCGACACACACATACACACAATGCACTTCGCGAATTCACTTGCTGCTGCAGCTCCGAGAGAGAGAGAGAGATTCTTGAACCTCAGCACAGATATTATTATTATCTTCACGTCAAATGCACGTAAACAGCGCACCAGAATCAGTCACAGAGACGAATTTTCACTTCAATTTTCTACGATGCAACACGCGCAACGGCTATGTGTTCGTTTTTTGCGCGAAATGCAGCGCGTGCATCTACAAATATATTATATGCGAATGTAATGTACACATACACTGTGACGCGCGCGCGGCTGCGACTGCTGCTGCTACTCGCTCCGGCAGCTGGTCGGTCGCTACTGCAGAGTTTTGCAGACTGCCGTTGTGGCCTGTGCTGCTGCTGCTGCTCCGCTGCTATCGTTTCGCGGAGTCGCGAACTGCCAGCGCGACGACGTTTCTGCACGGCACGCAACGAAGCTAAAATGTCCATGTGTGCGAGAGAGAGAGAAGCGAATATATAGTATACAATCTCGACACTCGCGCAGCAGCAGCACGAGTCAGGCTGGGCAACCGCGCGTATATACCTTACTCGTCCACCCGTATAGATATACTAATAGGTACACTTACGTATGTGTGTGTGTGTGTGTGTGTGTATATGTGTGTATTGTATATACCGCTATTCGGCGGATTCGGCTACTACGTTTGCATACCTATACAAGGGCTTGTGTATGTGTGCGTGCACGAGCGCAATGCACGGATATTCGCGCAGTACTCTCGGTACGCAGCCATTTTATACCTGCAGACTTCCCGTTGCGCCGGTTTTCCGAGCTTCATCGATGAATTTTGTTTCGGACAATTATGCGTTTTTCCTCGACTCCTGTTTTTTTTTTGCTCGACCGCAAGTCCGATGTCGTTGCGGGATAAATATCATGACGTATGCGGAGTCGCGCGTTGAAAATTTCGCGACTGCAGAAAAACTGCACGCTGGCGCCCTCGGACAGTATCAACGCGAGCGAGCGAGGCAGAGCAGAGGGAAATATAACTACGACACGCTGCGGAGCCATTTAAATGCCACGCGCTTACGGCCGCGACGCAGACACGCGTGTCCATAGATCAGAGGACTGTGTATATACAAAACACACCCACACCGATACACACGCACATGCGCTCGGTTTCTCGAGGTCGTTGTAACGCGCTGTCACAAAAGCTCGTACGAAACGTCACTCGAGCGAAGCTCGCAAGTCCAACTTATTGTTGTCGACGTTTAATCGTAATAATGTAGTTTCATAAACGTCGGTCCGAGAGAAAACTGAATTACCCGCTGCAAGCTCCGCGCACACGATGATTACGATTACGCTCCGTACTCCGAGTGTGTGTGCGTGTATAGCGTATACATATACTGCGCCTGACACCTGCGCGCGTCCTGCCACGCGATGACGCTCGCGCACATGCAGCACGACTCACACGAGAGCATACGCCCGCGGCCCGACGCGTTTTTCTCTCGTTTCGCGTCGCTGTGGTGGCAGGCCTGCCCACCGTGTACACATACACTACAGCGTTTTTGTTTTGATTCGCCGATGCGGCGCGTCGCGCACACGTTTATAATATAGATGACAGAGAGACGTCAGCCACCGCGTGCAGCTGTCTCTCGCGCGTACATGTATACAAACACATGTATTATATATAGTATATGGAGCTGCCAAAACAATCAAACGTCTATATTGGAGCAGACGATAGCTTTCACATGTAATGTAATGTGTCACAGAATACACAGATTCTCGTTTCGGAGCGCACTCTATGCGTATGAATATATTTTGGATGAGATTTTAGCGCAGAGTTTGACAAATAAGGTGGATGAAAAATTATCGCCTTCGAACATTTTTTTTTTTTTAAATATCAACAAGTTATAACAATTTATTTGAAAGTTATAAAATTCTTTGAGTACAAAAAGTATGGAATATTTGTGTTTATGAATCACATTAACGTTTAAAGAATGTAACAATTTTTTTTTTTTTTTTTCATCAAAAAAGTATAAAAAAAAATAGAAATAAATTACTTGAATCCCAGCAGTATCGCCGGTACGACATCGCCCTTTTTCAATTCCCTTTTCTCTTCTGTCCTCGGGGGCAGCTTGAGCAAGGCGTTGGCGCGTCGGCAGCTCATCAGTTTGCTGCTGATTTGATTTCCAGTGCTGTAGGCGTTGGGGCGAGGATCTTCGTCCGTCCAGACCAGATTCACCCGAGCGAATTCTGGACGCGGGTCCAGCAAGTATCCACTCGTCAGCTATAATAATACATGACCGATGCAGGTATCGGTAGAAAGGGGCTGTTGATAAAATGGAACAAATCGTCGCGCTTTTACCTTGGCTTGGACCTCGACGGGTTTCTCCTTGTTCCCGGTCAAACGATTCAGGAGCGGAAGTACGTACAGATGGGCCGTGACCATGGCCGAAACCGGATTGCCCGGTAAACACAAGAAGTACTTTTTGCGGCCCAAGTAGTGACAAGTGGCATAAGTCGTCGGCTTGCCGGGCTTCAAATTCACGCGACCTGCAACACACGAGCACGCGCGCGATTATTCATCTTGGAATCGAGTCCAAAAATAACGATGACGCTTACCGAAATGAATTTTTGCGTTGAAGCGCTTTTCGAGCATCGGTTTTAGCATGTCTCTGTCGCCCATCGACACCGATCCCGTCGTGACGATAACGTCGGCGTTACCCAGAGCCCCCTCGAGCGCTAGGAACATGTCGTTCTCTCTGCGCAAAATAATTCGTACCCATCAAAAAAATAATTATAGCAAAGAATTCATCGGATTTTTGTTCCAATCGATGCGTACTCGTCTTTGGCGATGCCCAAATCCAGCGCTTCGTAGCCGTTCTCCTTCAGCATCATCATCAGGGTGATTTTGTTGCTGTCGTAGACGTGTCCGGGTATAGCCGGCTCGCCGGCTTTCTGCAGCTCGTTGCCGGTCGAGAGCACGCCGATTTTCGGCATCGGGGTCACGGCTACTTGGGAGACGCCGCAAGCAGCGAGGATACCCATCTCCACGGCACCGATTTTGGTGCCCGCCTCCAGCACCGCGTCGCCTTTGCTAATATCGAGTCCGATCGGTCTGGAATGTATTTTTTCGGTAGTTGTTGTGTTGATTTTTTGAAATAATGTATATAGTTTTTCAAGAGTGAAGCAAGAAATATACCTGATATCTTGGCCCACGACTGGCTCTGTTAGTATTTCAATTTCCAGCTCTTCATTTCCATCCGGCGTTGCTTGTGACAATATGGTATCTTCAACTTGTACAACAGCGTCAGCATCTGTTAACATTATAATACAAAAACTCAATATAATTTTAAGAAGAATATTATTTTAACAATAAATTAAATAGGTTTCAGTATACCATGAGGTACAGGTGCTCCAGTATTTATTCTCACACATGTTCCTGGCTTGATTTTTATTTTTTCAGGCTGGAAGAAAATTTATTCATGTAACTTGCAAAGAATAAAATAATCATAATTATTATTAGTACATACTTCATGACCTGCTTCAATGCCACTCAAAACTAAACGTTTGCCTTTTCCATCAGATGCTATAACAGCATAGCCATCTTTGATCGAAGCCCTAAATGGTGGTAAGTTGCACGGCGAATAAACTGTTTCTGCTAATACCCTTCCTAAGCATTCCCAAATATCAATTGTAACAAAAGGTAAATCATTATCACAAGTTTTGAGTAAAATATCTTGAGACTCCTCGATGGTAATCATGGGATATGGTGATTCTCTAAGTCGACCAGCAACATTATTCAAATTTAAAGAAACATTTCCTTTTTTGTGAGAACAACCACATAGTTTTTCTTGTTTTAGAATTTTCGCATGTGTATCTTTTACAAATTGCAGTTGATCACATAATAAATCAACTGCATGAGGAATTGCTCTTTGTACTGCATGGTAACATTCTTCTACTGCTTTTGGTGATCCAGGAAAATTAATGATCAGTGTTTTTCCTCTTATACCACTGGCTGCTCTGGATTATTAAATAAATTTTAATAATAAAACATCATTTTGGAATCAAGTCACTGCAAATGATATTATACCTAGACAAGCAGGCTAGTGGCGTAGCTTCATAACTTTTAGTAAACATGGCATGAGTAAATCCTGGAGTCTCTCTCTGGATAACATTCTTAGTTGCTTCAGGAGTAACATCGCGTGGAGAAAATCCAGTTCCACCAGTTGTGAAAATGACATTTATGCCTCTTTTATCTGACCATTCAATAAGAATTGCCTAAGAGAATAATTTAAATTTAAAAAATTAACTCATTAGTCAAGAAAAGATGAATAAAAAGAGGTAGTTAGATATCACTCTCAGTTACGTATAGTTACCTCTATAGCACTTATTTTATCAGGAACAACATTGCAACATTCTATTCGACTTTCATAGTCTTCTAAATTCTTAGTCGTACTGATAAGTTTTTTCAGAAGTGGACCACTTTTGTCAACATTTTCTTTTGCATAACAACTATCGCTTACTATGATAAGAAAAAACACCTGTTTAGTATGTGTATTTATAACCTTATTTAAAACATATTTTCCATTAGTTATATAATTAATAAATTGAAACTTGAATCTAGCTTAAAATAAAGTTAATTATATCACAGACAGAAATAAATATGCGAATTTAATAGAAACCTGTTAGTATTCCATAAGTTATGAGTGGCATCTTTTTCTTCAAATGTTACAGCAGTCACCTCAGGCGGAGGTTGCAGATTTTATAAGGTACATTGAGTCGGATATTGGCGCGATTAGGTAACGTTCACTTATGATAAATTATCTTGAAATAATAATCATATGATGATCAATTTTAAATCGCGAGAAAAATAATGCAAAAATTAGCTATATAAGCCTAATGACGAATTTATTATTTCACGTTTCCTAGACATTTAAACAAATATGATAAACAATAAAAATGGTAAGTTATGCAAGGATTATGAATAATAACATAAAAAATAATCTTCATTGAAAAAACCAGAAATATTTATTAGAGTACATTAGTTAAATGAAAATACAGTTATGCATACATTATATATTTATACATATAGTAGAATAAAGTTGGAGTTTTCTCATTTTTGACATGTTTAAATTAGCACTTAAATACCTAGTGGCTAATACCGTAAAAAAATGAATTTTTTTAAAGATCACAGTTTTATATTACAAGATTGTGCAGAAATTATCTACTATAATTGACGTCACTTGATTTGATCAAATTTAAAATACCATTTAATAGTCTACTAATCCACTGAAAAAAGAAAACCATTAGTCAATGATTGTTTTATTTATTGAAAAATGAAACGCATCATATGATAATTACCGATTATTTTTGGGACTGTCATTTCGAGATGATGACCTAGTCGATCGTCTTCGAGAATCTCCTTGGCGGCCTCTATCACTACTAGATCTTCTATCTCGTTCCCGGTCTCTAGCTCGGTCGCGCTGCCGATCTCTGTCACGATCGCGATCGCGATCGCGATCCCGATTTCTACTCCTTTCTCGATCTCTATCCCTGTCTCTGTCGCGGTTCCTGCCACGATCTCTATCTCGCTCTTTCTCTCTGTCTCTGCTTCGATCATCGTCCCTATGTTCTCTTCTACTTGATGAGGTTCGTTCTCGTTCATTGCTAGGAGAACGAGAGTGACTTGAACGGGAACCAGAACTTAAAGTACTCTCGTAACGATGTCGACGTTCACGTTGCCTGCAAATAATACAATGATTTCAAAATGAAATTAATTCCTTGCAAAATTAAAATTTTTTTTTTTTTCAAATCCTAGTGGGTAACTTACTTTCGTCTGAGTTTCAAAGACATTTCTCGAATTTCATCTTCGCGGGTCTGCCTTTGTTGCTCCAATTTTTCCATACGAGCTTGTTCTGCTTTTTTATCCGCTTTGTCTGAAAACAGCAATTATTATAATATTTATATAAAATGAATTTTCTTTTTCTTAATCCAGGCATGTGAAATTTCAACTTACATTGTTTGTTCAACATAGCTTGCATTTTCTTTTTAAGCCGCTCTTGCGGAGTAATTTTTTGAATCTGAAAAAATTGCGAGTGAAATTCTTTTCCCAAAAACTTTTATGAATTTATACATCATTAATATAGCAAATAAGTAAAATTTGGGTTAAAAGTTAATCAGCGTGCATAGAGGTACTAAATTTAATTTAAAGCATGTGAATTTTAGTAGGAAAATATTTTTTGTTTCTGCATGCAATTAGAAATAGATACTTTCAACACATAACAAAAGTACATTTGTTATTGGTACAAAAGAAAATATGAATCAAAAGGAAACAGTCAACAATCTGTTTGCAATGTGCATTAAATGTCTAATAAAGCGTTACGGTTCTTACTGACTTTGAGTCCGGCACCAGATAATGTACTTAACCCTGCTTTTGGTCGGTTTCTAAAAATAAAATAAAATGTATTATAATTTTGTAGGGTTTGTAATATTGGCGTAATTAAAAAATTACTAACGAGTTAAAATTAGACGATCCTGATTGAGTAGAATGAGAATTTTTGTCTTCCTCATCTGAAATTTCCAATTCAGAGCTAGATGATTTGCCTCTACGTCCATAGTATCTGGAGAAATTGATACATTTTTTATAAGGTTTGTGTTCTAAGCTTTGTAACAAGTTACAAAAAAACTCACCTTGGAACAGGTAGAGGTTTATCAACACTTTTAGAACGTTTGCAGACAGATTTGCTTCTGGATCTGGAGAATCTTGACTTTGATCTATCCCGACTTTTGCTTCTTGTTTTAGATCTCGAACGAGACTTTGATCTTGATTTAGAGATAGACTTAGATTTCGATCTAGATCGAGTTCTTGCTCTGTTCGGAGTCTTAGATACAGATCTAGAATTCGATCGAGATCGAGACTTGGTTTTAGATCTCGATCTAGATTTGGATCTTGATTTAGTTTTACTTCTAGATAGGGATCTACTTCTATTCCGACTACGACTTCTAAATCGTTTAACTCTCGGGCTGGCACTCCTTGACGAGGAAGATGAGGTAGAAGAATATCTGCGTCTGGAAGGAACATGGGTTAAACGCGAATATGTTCTACCTCTGGATCTTGAACGTGTTCGAGTTCGTCCACGAGAACGTGACCTGGATTTAGAAATTGATCGTCTTGAGCGACTTCGTGATCTAGAACGACGATACCTGCGATTTCGGGAAGACTCTCGCTTTGATCTGTTATACAAAAGTTTTTATAAAGTAAAATATTTAAATAAATCAATTATGTTTTGTGTATTGTACCTTGAATATGGTGATGGTTTTCTTTTCAAGTTTCTATCTCTAGATCTAGACCGACTTTTTGATCGAGATTTAATAAATTTTTTACTTGTTGACATTGGACTCGATGCTTTCATTCTGGTATTGGTGGAATTGACTTTTTTTGTGATCGGTTGAGAAGAACTTGTTACAGTGCTCTCTTCCTCATCTCCAAAACTAGTTATGTAAGTGATTTGCCCTGCATTAGCAGGAGATAATGAGCGCGATCGTGATTTCGAAGAAGATTTTCTGTATGGGTTGTAATTGGGACTTTCCCTGGCAGCGTAACTTGGAGGGCTGATAACACGACCAATCATTTTTTTCTCTCTAAAAGCACGTCTTTCTCGTCTAGATCTTCGACCCTGAAAAATACAATAATCCAATGTTAATTATACGCCAATAGGTATAATTTTTTTGTTAAAAATTTCTTACAGAAAACATTGCTTTTTCTTCTTCCTGCTTACGAGCAAGCTTAAGAGATTCGGCTTCCTCGTGGTCTTGAGTTAAAAAACTGAAATAATCTGCTCCTAGAAGTCCATACTTTTGTCCAACTTGATTCATTTCATGTGCTTGAGCTGATTCGATCTGTGACACATCAACACAAATATCCAAGTCAATGTCGCTGTCATCATCATCTTTTTCTTCTACAGATTCATTTGTTTCAGCAGGTTTAACACTCTCTGTGATTGGTTCTTCTGTTTCATAATTATAACCAATTGCTGCATTGTTACTAGATTTTTTTTTATCTTTCCCACTATCTAATTTTGTTGCTCCAAATTGTTCTTCAACATGAATTTGATGAAGAAACTTTTCTTCTGGCACTATAATGATAAAAACACATAAAAGTCAACAAATGCAACATATTTTATAACAGCCTGACATGCATGCCACGCCTGAACTAACCACACAGAAATTCATTTTGAACAATTATTCGATATCTTTCATAATTGATTTGCCTATCCTCATTTGTTAATGGTATATCAATGTCATTATTTTTAGGAGCTTCTGGAATCCAATCAAGATGAGCTCTAACATCAAATCTATCGATTAAATTATCTGCATTTCCTTGCCATGGCATCCTGCACAAATAAAGCAAGTTAATGTGCATGTTTTAAACCTGTTTGGACATTTTTTTGTGACTCTTACATGTTTGCTGGACTATCACCAGCAGCTGCCACAACAGGATCCAAATGTATTTTGCAAGGTCTACCATGGAGTTGTAAAAATTGTGTTGGATCCGATTTCTGAAAATTATAAATTTGGAAAATAAACAACAGGACTTTTTTTATTATCCTAATTTATTCAATGAAAAAGACGTATCAAAACGTTCAATTCAATCCTCTATCTCTCGCCCCTGATTGATCTCATTATCATACTGCAATTTTGGGAAAAAATTACACAACTCACAATTTTTTCATAATAATCCCGTCTCCTCTCGGCACGGCGGCGGTAATCGACCAGCATACCACGGATTTTTTTCTCCTGCTTGCGGGCTTCGTGCCACATTCTGCCACCGGTTTTCTTTACGTTGAAACTCATTTTCGAGCCTAGTCAACTGTCAGACGCGAGACGAGATGCTTTTAACTTTCGATGGCTCGAAGCATCGAATAGTGCAAGGATAAAAATCCTTGCACTACGCCATTGTAATTGTGTGCTTACGACTCAAATCAAGATACAGAGATGCGAGTTGAAGGCTAACTAACGCCCACCGCGCTAAAAGCATCGCAAATTATTATGCGATCTGGGTTCGTTTACAATTTCTGCTTGCATCTTGCATGATTGTCATGAAACGCTTAGTTTGATTCACTTTACTACTCGTAAAATTTATGCGCATACGCATCATACAGGCTGTTATTGTGTGACATTTCCCGCCAATTTTATTGTGTTCTGTCGACAGATCCCATCATACGCGTTTTTTACGTTCTTTACTTGATTACTTGAATGCACCAACATTATTGAGTAATTTAAAATTAAAATTTAGATTTTCTCGTCAAGTATCGAAAGCATAGTATAATTACACATTTTGGCAATGGACGAATCTACTTTATCAGATTTACTGCCACTTTATTATACCAGATTATTTCCTTACGTTGACTATTATAGGTGGCTGAGCTATGGCGAAGGTACGAAAACTTTTGATAATGTGTCTTTAAATCATTATTACTTTATTCACAAAATTACGTACTTGCAGTCAACACTTTTTCCCGTCGAGAGTTTTCTTTCACGCTTCAAGATGACATATACATACGTTATCAATCTTTCAATAATATTGAAAGTTTGAAAAATGAAGTCAAAAGACTGTGCCCTTACAAAATTGATATTGGAGCTGTTTATAATGTTGCGTGAGTAATTTGCAATTTAAATGAATTTTTGAAACCTTGACGTTTTATTGGCATGTTTTGTATTCATCATAGACCATCAAACAAAAGAAGAGAAGCCAAGTTTGAACCTATTCAAAGAGAATTTGTTATTGATATTGATATGACAGATTATGATGATGTCAGAACTTGTTGTACTGGAGCTGATGTTTGCAATAAATGTTGGAAGTACATGTCCTTGGCTCTTAAGATATTAGATGCAGCTTTAAGAGGTATATCCAATACACATACAAAGAATTGAATTCTTTTTTTAGTTCTAGTAAAACTATTAAATATTATAAGAAAACTAAAAATAAATTTTCATCTGGGGTTTTAGATGATTTTGGCTTTGAACATATTTTGTGGGTATTTTCTGGAAGAAGAGGTATCCATTGTTGGGTTTGCGATAAACAAGCTCGTTTTCTAACTCCAAATACAAGAAAAGCTGTAGCCAGTTATTTACAATTGGTGACAGGAGGAGAATTTCAAAAGAAGAAGGTCAAGATTGTCAAAAAAATGCACCATTCTGTAAAGTATGGTTATTTGATAACGAAATTGAACATTAGTATAGTTAAATTGATACTAAAGTATAAATTAAATTAATTGCAGAAGAGCTGTTGATATTATTGAATCTGTATTTACCAAAATGTGTGTTGAAGAACAAGGTATGTTAGATTCAGAGGAAAGAGTGACAAAATTTTTGGGTATTATTGGAGAAGAAGATATGCGAGCTGAAGCAAAAGCTGTTCTTGACAAACATTCAACTGGTGTCAAAAAGTGGGAAGCCTTTGTTAACTTTTTCAAACAAGAAATGCAATCTGTGAGTTGAAATTGGTTTCTAGTACAGTGGCATCTGAACTCTGTTTAATAATTTATACTTAAAATGCAGGGAAATAAAAAATGGCGTAGGACACCATTCTTGATTCAAGAAATAATGCTTCAATATGCATATCCAAGATTAGATATCAATGTATCAAAAGGAATGAACCACTTGCTTAAATCGCCTTTTTGCGTGCATCCCAAAACTGGCAAAGTTTGCATACCTATCAATCCAAAAGTAGTAGATCAATTTGATCCCAAAAGTGTTCCAACTATAACAACACTTATTGATGAAGTCAATGCTTTTGATGCCAAAGAACTGAAAGAGCAAGGAGAATCTATTGACAATGTTAAAAGAATAAAAGATTACAAAAAGACAAGTCTAAATAAACCATTCCACGCATTCCAAGAATTTTTGAGAGGAATTGAAAATTCTCAAATGGGTGAGAGAATTAAAAAGAGTGGTGAGTTATATTTTTTTATTTTTTTATGCTGAACTAAATCAAACAACTAATTAAAAACTGTTTTGTTATTCTAGATGTGACCATGGAGTTTTAGATGTAAATATTTCCAGTGTACATATAATTTAAGACCCACCTGATGGTATTGTAAATGCTACTACAAACAGTTAATTTTACGTTTTTTAAAAATAGTGATAGAATTAACAAAAATTTTTCACAATTATTATTTTTATTCAAATTCATAAATATTTACAATTTTTATAATGATTAAAAACGTAATACTTATTCAATTTATTTATAAAATAAATTGAGCTTTTCACAGAAAATTTATTTACTTTGTGTATTAATTAGTATGGCTCTGAGCTGTAAAATAATACTCCAAACTGCTTGCAAGCTTCTTCTATTGTAGGATATTCATATTTGAAACCTGATTCCAGAACTCTCTTTGGTAAAACTTTTTGACCTTCAAGCATTACCTTTGCCCTTTCTTCATTCAAGAGCATTTTTAATAAAAATCCTGGTACAGGGAAAAAGGCTGGTCTTGTGAGAGCTGATGCAAAAGCTTTTGTGAATTTAGCATTTGTTACAAGCTACAAAAATTAAATATTATGAATTTATTTTCATGTACTTGGAATTAAAGCTATTGATGTTACTTACTTCAGGTGCAACACCATTATAAACTCCTGATGCACTATCATTTTTTAATATGTGAATAAAAATATTGACTAGATCTTTAATGTGAATCCAAGGCATATATTGATCTCCACCTCCAAGAGGACCACCCACGCCTAAGAAAAATGGTAGGAAGGTTTGTTTGATCATACCACCAGTTCTTCCTAGAACAACTCCTGATCGTACTATAGCCCTTCTGGTACTACATCCTTCTGGCAGTTCTGAAGCTTTTTCCCAATCATGAGTAAGCTCTGAAGAAATATTTTAAATTTATAAAGATTAACATTGCAGGCACAATTTGTGTATTTGTCAGTACTCACCTGAAAGAAAATCATATTTTTCACACTTGTCATATTCAGAATACTCTTTTCCATCGGGTGGATAGTAAGCCACTCCAGATATGCTGATGAACGTTTTGACATCTGAATTCGTAATGGCTTTCACCAATTGATCGTTAGTTTTAACTCTGCTGTTGTAAACATTTTGTTTGAAACCAGGAGTCCACCTCTGGGTGAAATCTAAAATATTCTGACCAGCGACATTGATCACGGCAGTGGTATCGTTTGGCAGTCCGTTAGTTTCTAAATGTTGCTGTCGAAATCAAAATTTTTTTCTCTCAACGATTCATTGCAAAAAAGCACGCAATAACGCGGCTCGATATTTACCCAGGATATCCTGTTGGGTCCTGGCATACGCGAGATGATTGTCGTTCTGACGTTCAAACTGTGAAGAGCCGTCGCGATGCAGGATCCAACGTAACCGGTTCCACCGCCTGCAAGATGCAAATAATGCACAAGTTATAACCTTTGTTTTGACACATTTCTTGCATAATAACGAGAAAATTGCGAATATCGGCGAGCAAAAATTACGAGCTCATAATTCATGCCAACAACGAGCTTTAAAAGTTCAACGACTCACCGATGACGACGTGTTTCAGTGACATTTCTTAAGTTGCAGCGAGTTATCGGTTATCGTAGCGCAAAAATTGAAGCGGAAAAAATTGCGCTTCTATGTTTTCTGTTGTAGTTTGTAGCCCGTAGACTTCGCATGTGTGTGTTTATATATAGTAGCAGCCGACGCGAAATTTGCCGCACGAGGTAGGAGTGCGCGAGCGCGAGCGAATCGTGCGTGTGTGCATTTAACATTTTGCGGAGAGAGATGCACGAGCACGATCGTCGCGCGAGAAAGGGGAAGGGGCCACCGAGTTCGATCCCCGCGCGCGTTCACAGCTCGGACACAAGGAGCGCACTCGGCTGGGGCAGGGATTTAATAAGTATTAGTTGAGGCCGCCGGGCTAATTCGCGAGCGGCCGCCGCTGCATTTTCGCCACAAAATGCCTCCCCACCCTTGAAAATTATTTATATCAATGACCTCCGTAAGGGGTGGGCAGTTCTTACCCAAATTTCGTCCTTGCTAATAAATACCCCCTTATAGAGCAGTTACCGCTCTTAAATTCTCTTTCAGTGACATATAGAATCACGGCATGTGCGTGATGTGCAATTACAGAGCTGCGAGTCAGGCTCTGTGCCGGCGACGAAGGAGGGGAAGCGCAGCGCTCGTTATTTGTTTTTCATTCGTATTTATTTTTTATACTGCGTCACGTGTGTGTGTGTGTGTGACAAAACACTATCCATGCACGCGCCTGCCACTGCCGCCGTGCCACCAACAGGCAGAGCGACTCCTTCATTGCGCCACAGGCCACAGGCTCTCGAGTCTCTTTTGCTGCCGCACGACAACGCAAACGACGATCTCCGCCGGCATGTGTGAGTGCGGCGCAGCGCATTGTAGTAGAATATAAGTGCAAGCCATGGCATCTATTCGTATTCGTTTAGACATTGCTTCATACGCCGCCGTTGGCTGCGGAATGTCACATAACGTTTCTGGAAAATAATATAAACTCGTACTTGAGGTTTCTGCGTTGACATTTTGACACTTTTACAGCAGCGATCCGAGTCGTTAAAAAGGTCTCGTGAAAAAAATTCTAAACACATGTGTGCGAGTGTGCCGTATACGAGGAACTATAAAATAAAAAGTTAACTTTTCGTCGAATTAATGTCACGATATCGTCGATACACTCAAGAGTGGAGTTATACATTGTAACAATAACGACGAATCGTTTTATATTTTATATAGTTGCCCATTTGCCGGCGAACTCCACACTCCACGCCGCATCGTTTAGAGCCAATCGACTGTTTGTTTCGTTGCTATATCCATGCCATACATGCAGCAACAGCGGCGACGGTCGCAGCGCAGCAGCAGTGCTTACATCGCATGTCAAACAGGCAGCTTTAAATCGTTAATCTCTATCAACGTAGAGCTCTAGTCTTCGTCGTCGTTGTCGTCGTCGCAACACATAACATTCGAAAAGCTCGCTCGAGTATCGGCGCGCTCCACCACCGACGACGTGCACTGTACTCAGTGCGGAGTGTCTTCGCGTGAATCGTGTGCAGTTGTCGCGCAGTTTCGCACTGTATTACCACCTGTGCGCACACGATCGCGGATATCAATCTTCCAATGGAGCTGTCGCCGCCGCGTGAGATGGACAGTTGAATTTTCCTCGAAGACTCACAATTGGCAAATCCTTCGCTGTCGTCATCGCGCTGCTCTCTCATAAATCATCGATCGAAAAATGGGTAATTATGAAATCTCGCCGTATCCGTTGAGCGTTGTTCCGGCGTGAAAAACGCGCGTTCGTGCAGTACGAGAGCGTGTATCGTTTGTTTTTACTTCGCGTAAGCGAATTGCCTCTCGCATGGCTACCTGTTGCTGACTGCTGCACCGTATACAGCATACGACACGCGTAATATGCTGCACTTTATTACGCCCAACTTATGTAGCGTCGAGGTTTCTCTCAATGCGTTTTACATGTTTAGCGTGCATCGTGTAATAATATAATGTAGGATAAGGTTGCAGCGGCGCGAGTCGAGACGTTACAAGCGAGGAATGCGGTTTTCCCGTTTCTCAACACGTACGTGTGGTGTACTGTGCGATGTTCCCATATCGATTTCCTATAAATCTCTCTCTCTCTCTGCAGGTGCATCCGAGGGATGATGTTAAACGACGACCACGTACACACCACAAGCTGGTGCGCGCTTTTAATGACAATTTAAAAATAACATCTCAAGGCTCCGTATACAAACGAACGAACGAAGGTGTAGTCACTACCGTGCGCGCTCGGTTAGATAGACGATGTGTACGACGCGATATTTACCCTGCCGGGAAACCGTCGTTAAAGTCAATCCAACGAGTAGAGAGAGATTCGCGCGACGTTATACAATAAGGAGCGCATTGTATTATGCGCGTTTCCTTATCTCTAATTAGCCTATTATGATGAATTGACTGCATTAGAGACGCTATGAGCATTATATCCAGTCAATAAATATAATAAAGGTCTCTGCGTGTATCGTGTACAACACGCCACAAAATAGGCTCGACAGTCGACGATTTATCGTGTCTCTGTTCTTCAAAACGCCTTACCTACGCGTCTTCTGTTTGGATTATTATTTCATTTCAACTTTGTGCGAATGATAACTGATCTGTTTTTATCACGTTCGATAAACATCTTCAATTACGCGCAACTCGAAGCGCATTATATACGTGCAGCGCGTCCGACGAGACTCTCTCTCTCCCTCTCTGCTCGATATATGTACTCACGCACCAAGAGGCACGCATTTTTCGATCGGATTTGCTATGATCGTGATTATTTGTCTCGGTGCGAAATTCGATATGTAAACATTCGTCGAGCACGCTCACCGATAGATTACTATTATTATTATTATTATTATTATTATTATTATTATTATTATTATTATACATATGAATATCTTTTGCAGGCTGCACGAGAAGCAAATTGAAAAATGCGCCCGTCTCGCTACCGCTGCTATCTGCCCATTCCAGGCAAGAATGGATCGCCTGGAGGCGATACTTTTTCACGCATATCCACGACAAAGACGTGCCGATTTACAGGCAGAGCGAGGAATTCTTCCGCTTAATCGGCGAAGTCGGCTACTCGATCATGAAAAATCTCTACTTCGGCAGCGTCAGCGACGAGCGCAATCTCGAGATACTGCTGCACAAATTCGACGTCTACTTCACTTTTTGCGGCAAAAGGAAACGACCCGACGAGACCCTCGACAATTATTTCAAGTCGCTCGAAGTAAATTTTGCGCCGTTGTATTTTAGAAATTTGATTTTCCATATGATAAATTTATTCGTATTTTATTTTCTAGTCTATCGCCGAAAAGACAGCAAACAGCAGAGCGAACGTTGATAAATACATCAAAGAAAAGTTGCTGCAAGACATGAAGCGTGGAAAAATCTTTGAACAGTTTTTGAAAACCGTGCCTATTTTTTCAAAAGTAAGCAATTATGAAACGTTGACTTCGACTGAATTGAAGTTCATTTGGTACGAATGTGAATATTATGAAGATATTCGTAAAAGTTGCCAATTGATAGAAAAATTAGAACCAGTTAAAGAAGTATCAATATATCAAAAAGAAATTCAACCTATTAGAAAAAAAAATATATGTTTTAAATGTGGTCATGATCATAGTGGTAGAAGATGCCCAGCATGGGGACAAAGATGTTGGAAATGTGGAGATTTAAATCATTTTTTGAGATGCTGTCCAAAAACATTCATTAGAGATTGTGTGAATTGTGGAAGAAACCATATTCAATTTAAATGTCCTGCTTATGCCAAAGAATGTTCAAGGTGTAAGAAGAATAATCATTTTGCATGGCAGTGCCTTGGTGATGTTATTAATTGTTGTGATTATTGTGGCCAAAGTCATCTTAGTGGTCGCAATAACTGTCCTGCCGCAAAAAATATTTGTAATAAATGTCAAAAAATAGGGCATTTTACTAGCAAATGTCGCTCAAGAAGAAATAGTTTAAGAAAATAAGTGAATAAAGCATATTGTTCCTAATAATTTGATCCACAAGAGTATTAATACAAACTAAAAATTAAGTATTAATACTATATAAAATTTTCTTATTGTGTTTTGAACCATTTCATTATTTAAAGTAATGAATTAACGTATCATCTTATTTAAAGAAATAATTTAATTTTAACTTTGGAGACCTTCATTATACTAATGATAATATATTTATAAATGATAATATATTTTCATCATAAATTTTATTATGTAATGCATCATCAATCAAAAAAGAGTAATTGAGAGATTTTTCAATGAAACATGAAAATTATTTTTTGCTTCCAAGTTAGATTTTTAATAACTCAATAGATTTTAATATAAATAATAAAAAAATGTTGAATTAAGTTACCTTGATTTTAATGCTAAATATGATGCTATGATCATAAAAAATCTGCTTAATGTTGTAAACAAAGAATAGATTCTCAAGAATTTGTGTATAGTTTTGTTGTATTAAATGTTATTTTTTTTACTAAATGTATTTATTAGGCTTTATCTGACTATATAACTTGCTTTTTATTGTTTACATGATTATATCAATAAGATAATTACAATACAGCTAGATATGTTGTGTCTCCAAAATGTTTATCATTAACTAATAATGTTCCTATTGAAACATATTACAGAATTACTGCTGTAGGCTTTGTCAATTTGGACCGTGTTTTGGCAAAATACATTATATGTGATCATTATAATCAAAATTTCATTTTTATAATAATAACACTGTTAAAATTAAGTATTGAAAATGTGAAATGCAGCTGCGATTTCCTTATGTTAGTCACTGCCATTCTATGCAGCTCGAAAATCGGGATAAAAGAAATTTTTCTAAAGAAAAAAAAATAGCGAATACTCTAATTTAATGAATTAGAGTTATCTTTATGTACTTCTTTCAATAAGATATAATATCTTCTTCCTCTGAAATGAAAGTATAAATAAATTAATTTGGCATCAAGTTTGAATTTCGTTTTTTTTATTCTTAAGAAATCACGCGAGCTCATTTCTATGATCAAATTGATTTAAATAACAACCAATGCTTTCATGTTCAGTTAATTGGCTAGTATGATCATGTAACCTAGTAATCTCGGGTGTAATTATAAATATTCATCCAAAATAGTTCTTTTCAATGAAAATATTATGCTAGTTTTTATGACATTAGCACTTTGTTGGGAAGTGCCGAAGTTCATAATTAATTACCCCTGTTCAAAAATATCGCGCAACTGCAGCGCCAATTATGGGCCCCTGAACGTCTCGAACGCCCCCAACTTTCATAGTTCAGGAATCAGGACGTCCCGCGAATGGCGATGCATTGTGCTGTCAAATTATTGATCATCATTGTTTAAGTTTACAGTTTTCAATATTCACTTTACACTTTATAGTCCATGTATGGTCATCGTCACGCATAATCGTATTGATGAAAGAGATTGTGGTTAATATTTTATTTTAATCATTATTCATAATTTCCACGGAGACTCATAGTTTATTATAACTATTCAAAATTTGTAGGTGGCTACTAAAATCGATTTATCTATTCATAATACATAAAATGCATCCCGATCCGGTAATTCATGCTATAAAAGCTGGTGATCTAGAATACCTGAAAACAGTCATACAAAATGTAGGATTTAATTTTTCACCTACATGGAATGGAGGATATTCCTTACTCTGCACAGCTCTTTATAATCGTCAAGAGGAAGTGGCATCTTGGCTCATTAGGAATGGTTGTAAAATTCATCAAATTATGGGTAAATTTGATGATACTCCGTTGCATATAGCTGTACAACTCGATGATGTTTCCTTGATTTTGAAGTTATTGCATCGAGGGGTTTCAATCACTGCAAAAAATAATCAGGGTCAAACTCCTTTACATATCAGCTGTTACAGAAAAAATTTCGAAATAACGCGGTTACTATTAGAATATAATGCCTCTGCTGTCGATGTAATTGATGCTTACTTCAATACTCCGTTCCACATTGCTGTTGAAACCAATGCACATGATATAATTAAACTTTTATTAAAGTACGAAATAAATGTAAATGCTCGTACTTTGAATGCAAAGTTTCTAGGTTTCACACCTTTGCACATTGCTGTAAAAAATCGAAACTACGCAGTAGTACAAACTTTATTGAATTATGATGTTGATATAGATGCAGAAATTTCGACTGATTATTTTAAAGGATTAGATGAAAGCAAAAATCAGAATATTTTGTTTAAAAGTTATACACCTCTACAATTAGCAATGGAATTGAACGATCCAAAAATGGCTGACTTGTTCAAAACTGCTCAAACGAAACGTGTTAGAGTGATAGAAATTTTTGATGAAACGTGTAATCCGTCAAAGAAAATGAAACAAGAAGATATACATTTTGACTGTTACAATCCTTTTCGAATAGTTCCATCAGATTCAAAGTCATTGTATAATCGTGTTATTGATTTTGAAAATGAAAATTATGAAAATTATGAAAACTATGAAAATTACAGTAGTCAAAGGTTGAATGAAGATATTTACCTAGTTGTTCAAAGAGAAGAAGAGAAGCTTTTAAACATCTTGATTTCTTGTAATGTTGATATTAATATACAAAATTTTATTGGTCAAAGCCCTTTACATCTAGCAGTAAGTAATTCCAGCATGAAGATTGCCCAGATTTTGTTAAGAGCAGGTGCAAAAATTGATGAAATGGACAATTATGACAATACTCCGCTTAGTATTGCTATAAGAAATAAAAAGCTGAATATGGTGGAAATGCTCTTATCTTATAATCCAGATATTCATAATGTTTTCAACAAAGCTGCTGTAAATTATGCAATCAGAAATTATGATCGAGACTTTTCATTCATTGTGGATTCACTTTTGAGATATGGTTTTACAGAAGTAGATTTAACAGACATAAACTATGATAATATCATTAATTTATCCTTTGAAAATGACTGCATGGAAATAGTTGAGTTGATAATTGAAAACATTATTGACTCTAAGTCAATAGATATTTACTGCTCAATAAACTTAGATGTAAAATCAAGAATTTTTAGATATTTAATATCTCAGAAAAAGATAAATCAAATCAAATTTTTTTTAAACAATGGATATGATTTGGAAATTTTTAAACAATATATTATTGAAAACAATGATACAGAAATGACAAATTTATTACTTGAGAATAAGGAAGAAAAAAATGATTTTCATACAGAATTTTTAACCAGTGCCAAAAAAAGTAATTTAGATACTATTCAAAAGCTTCTCAATTATGGAGCGAATATCAACTGCATGGATGAATTTGGTACTACAGCATTACATTTTGCAGCTTGGAATAATGATTTTAATCTTGTAAGGTATTTATTAGAAAATAATGCATCTACTGCAATAATACATCATAACAAAGTAAGAGTTAATCAAATTCATCCAAAAGATAATGATAAAGAAGAAATTTATTGCAAGTATTTTACAAGCCAAATTTTTACCACGCCATTGCATATAGCTGTTTTAAATAAAAATGAATTAATATTTACTGAGCTTTTAGAAAATCATGCCGATGTTAATGCTCAAGATGGATATGGTAGAACTGCTCTGCATATTGCCTCTGCAATGATATCAACAAAGCAAAAAAAAATTATTGAAATTTTATTCAAATATGGAGCTGATATGAACATTGTAGACACCTTCAATAGATTACCATTCTATTATGTTTTTAATTATTCATGCATGTGCAATGTTGCTTTTCAAAATGAATATGAGCTATACAATGAATGTGATTGTTATGAAGAATCAGATAATAAAGATGTCATAGCTCTTTACATTAAACATATTGCAGTCATGAGTCATTCAAGTCAAATCATAGATCAGCACATGGGTTTATTAAATAGTATAGAGTTGAATGAATTTTTCTTATCGTGCATGTGTGAAGTTTCAAGTATGAAAGCTGAGTTATATGGTAATATAACATATTTAGATTTTTTGACAAGAAAATCAAATGCCTTAGCTGCTTGTGTTGGCAAAGCAGAAGTGTCTGAAATTTTTGAATCAATTGAAATTGAGAAAGAATTTCCTTTATACTTTGAATTATTAAAAGAACGTTATGCCTTAGCAAAAACTAGAAAAAATTTGCTAGATTCTGCTGCTCATTCATTAATTAATTTAACAAAATTTAATTTACCGTTTGTTGTTACTCATAAAATAATGAAATATTTTCAACTTAATGATTTGAGAAATTTAACTGATGCAAGTGTAATTACAATAGATTAGCTAGTAGATATAGTTAAGTATAGTGATTAGTTATAGTCATAGTAACTTTGTTGTAAATTGTATGAAAACTTGAAATCTCTATTTTCTGAAGTATTTACATGATAGATGCTATTACACATTTTTTACTCAATAAATATTGTTACAAATTGACCAAAAAAATCCAGTCTCTTTTATTTACTCATAAAACGTTGGCTGCCGCACCTTCTAAAATTCGAAACTCGCGGTTCTCCCAAGCCTGAAAGAGACAATTAGGTATCCTATTCAAGATAACGATTTATTCGTCGTAGTCTTGAGTCGTGGCGCTAGGGTGAATCAAAGATCGATATAAACAAGTGGGAGGAGGAGGGCAAAAAAAGGAGCACACAGCACGGCGCATAACTGTGTATACACGAATGCTATATATATGCTCACACATTCAATACTGCGCCTGACATTGCATTCTCTTGTATATATAACATACATCTATCTATAGGTATACAGAGAATGTGTATACGTATTACTACACTAGGCTACTAGGGGCCAAGGGGTAAATGCAGGCAGTACTGCGGCTGCGAGAGGTGTCGACTGATGGGTGCTGTGCTCTCGTTGGACTTTGAAGCTTAAAGAAGAATAATTTATTGATCGTCTCGAAGACGTCGGCCCAAACGACAACATGAACATGGATTTCAACATGAAGAAGCTCGTGAAAGACGCGGGCGCGGCCCTCAGTCGTGTTGTCCAGGTAATGTTAATGATGGAAACGTGTGGGTGTCCAGTTATTATTTTCGATACAATTCTCAATGTTACGTTTTTTTCTTTAGTCAGTTTAGTAAAACTGAGGCTAATTTATTCAAATGATCCTCTTATTGATGATTATGTTTCATTTTTCTACATTGTATATTTTTAATGTAGATGACTGAGGAGACCTTGGGTACCTCAGAGAAGACAGAGCTGGATGCCCATTTTGAACACTTGGCAGAAAGGGCTAATGCCACAAAGACCTGGACCGAGAAAATACTCAGGAATATGGAAGCAATGTTGACACCTAATCCTGGTTAGTGGTTTCTCACTTGACTCACTTATTTCAAATTTGATTATTTACTTTTTGGTGCAGTGAAGTGAATCAGATTTTACTATAATCATTGATATTAATATTATTCATACTTGTAGGAAATAGAATCGAAGATTTCTTTTTTGAAAAGATCGATAAGAAGAAACCCAACAGGCTTAGCAATTCGGAATACGTTGGTATAGACATGATAGAGGCTGGCAATGATTTTGGCCCTGGAACAGCTTACGGTGAGCAAGAATTATTTAAATTTTTATGTATGAAATGATGATTTTTAACCAACTATGATTTAATTTTTAATCCTGTGCAGGGAGTGCATTAATTAAAGTTGGTCATTGTCAGCAAAAGCTAGGACAAGTGGAAAGAGACTTTATTGGAACTTCAGCTAATTGTTACATACAACCTTTGAGAAAGTTCCTGGAGGGAGAAATGAAAACCATAAGTAAAGAAATGGCCATTTTAGAAAGTAAAAGGTAATATAAAAATGTCAAATCTCATGCAAACTTAAGTTTTAAATAATTCAGAAACATTTAAATACATTATTTTTAATAGGTTGGATTTAGATTCTTGCAAGAGACGAGTCAGGAAAGCTAGGTCTATGTTGGGACAACAAAATGTAAGTTCCTTTTATTGTAAATAATTTTTAATAATTATTGTGCAAATGACTATTTAATATTTAATGTCTTGTAATTGCTGCAATAAATAGGAAAGTGGTTTATCTCCTGAAGCATTGCTTGATCAGGTATCAATGAACTGATCTGTTTGAAAATAATTAATTTTTATTAGTATTGATTACCTTAATTTATTATTGAGTTGATGATAAGTTCATCCAGAGTATTAGTTTTTATTTCATTATTATAGATTAGTTTTTAATTTGTAGCTGTATATTATATTTACATTTATTTAATTATCAGTGTGATGGAATTATAATAGCTTACAAATTGTAGATGTATTATAAAAATAATGTTACAGTGATCAAATTATTGTATACTTATGCTTATCTTTTGTACTTAGGCTGAAAGGGAATTGAGGGTGGCTCAATCGGAATTTGACAGGCAAGCAGAAATTACAAAATTGTTACTGGAAGGAGTCTCAAGTTCACAAGCTGGTCACCTACGATGCCTGCATGAGTTTGTGGAAGCTCAAACTCGTCACTATGCACAGTGTCATGCTACTATGCAAGAACTGCAAAGGGAATTGGCAGGGTAAATACTTTAAATATTATTTTTATGCTAGTACTAACTTGATAATCATCGAAAATCCCGCACAACTCTATTTTTGTATCTGCAATATTTTTTAATGCAGCTACCCTACTCTTGAGTGATCCGAGTGAGTAATGTTTAACATAGATTGTAAGTGGCGTATATTTACGCTGTTGGTAATTAGATATTGCTTGAATCATTACTCATTCGTGAATTTTATATAAGTTTGCTTAAGTAATTTTGAGAATTGCTATGAAACATATGTCTACATTATACATTAATATTTTGATGTGTATCTAACTAGCTTAGCTATTAAAATTTTTATTTAATGGCATGGTGGAATATTGAATAATTTTTCTGTAAAATTAAACCATATCTTGAGAAATTTTATCGATTGAAAATTTATTCATGTTTTTGCATGCTTGCAGTAAGAATAACAAATGAAATATGAATTTGTCCAAAGTCTCCAAATCTGCTTTGCTTTCTTAGCTTTGCCTTCTCCTGTTTATTGATTACTGCTGTTAAGTTGAATCTAAATTTTTTGATAATATTCTATCTATGCTGGCATGCTTGGGGTTACAGAGCGCGACAACCGAGTCCTCTGCTCCGAGTCAACAGCGAGGAAGTGATCGAGATAAATCCCTCGCCTACACAATCCCAAAACTCGCCTACCCATCTTGCCGGAACAGCTTATGTCACTGCTACATTTGATACAGACATGTCTAAAATATAGTCACTCACATTTAATTAACTTCTGTTCTCACACGTACACTTTGATCCTTAATACTTTCAATTTTAATTCATTCTCTTTACAACAACTATATTTTCCTTGCAAATTTTTCATTTGTTCCAATAGGCCAATGAAAGAGATTTTGAGTTCATCTTTAAACTAATAATCTTGCAACGATTTTTTGAGATTTCTTTAGAATATTTTTTCAAAAAACTGTCTCTATCATATATTTATCTGTCTCAAGTTTAAAAACTGGCATCATATGGAATTTTAGAAAAATATTTGGTAGACATCAGAAATCTCGTTGAAAATTTGTTATTTTTTTCCTGACTCTGATATTCCTGAAATCGTTATTTGTTAAAAATAATTAAAATTTTTCGGAAATACTAAAACTTTAAACATACCCCTCTCATTTTATAAATTGTCTCCTTTTGATTCATCTTATCTATAATGAAATTCATTAACTACAAAAAAATTTTAATTCTTTAAAATTATCCCTTGGTAATATAACTCATAACAGTTTAATCAAATCAAAAAAAAAAAAATTGAGCTATAAAAGGCAATAATAGATAAGGCAGATTCCTGTGCTAGTCAATACAAAAATATTTACATGTTCCTTGTATCCTGTATCTTGATGTTGTTTTATGACACTGTTATCTATTTATAAAATGTCAAGTACGCAGTCTAATGAAAATGTAAATTGATTGTTTAACATAATAAAATTATTTTAGTGTCAGTTAATTTTTGTTTCTAATCATTGTTCAGTGTATGGAATAATTTTTACTTCGTTTTCATTTCATTCATAGTATTACATAAATAATGCATCAAAAATATTAACTTAAGTGTTGTAGTACATAGTAAATTATTCACTCTTTGTTTTTTCATATTTATGCATGTGTATCATTATTATCATTAATCAAATTTTCCTATAAGTGTGTTTCATTATTGGTTTGCAATTACAATCTCAACAAAATTATTAAGGGCAATATTTCCTCATCCTTTTCAAGGACAATCATTTCTATTTTCTTTTCTTTTAAATAGAGTAGGAAGCGGTTTTTTTGTGAATTTATATGGTGGTGGAGGATTTTATCATTTCATAATATAAATATTATTTATGTATAAATTAAATTAAAATATTTAAAGGCTTAAATCAAATTGATAAAGTACACTAAATTAGTATAAAAATTCACTATGCGATTCATCAAAAAATTATTGCACTACCTAGTGTTTTCATTCCTTTTGAAACTTTGTCCTACCCAGTTTGCCAGGCGGTTTTCATCCATCTACTGCTCCAACAAATAGTAGTGCCGAACCTGTAGTAGAAAATGGACAAGAAAGAGCACGTGTTATCTGCGATTACACTGCACGAGATGAAGAAGAACTTAGTGTAAATCAAGATGAGGTAACTAAGTTTGTCATTTGAGGAAGCATGCAACATCCTGATCCTGATTAGATGTACAACATCACATTTAGAAATTTTAATTACACTCTTGTTTGAAAAACAGGTGTTAATTATAATTGAGTTAATACTTTTTTTACATAACAGCATTTATTTACATTACATTTGTAGCGACTTATGAAATATTATTTATTTTGTAAATTTTCTATTTCTACTCATTTTTAATACATATATTTTTAAATATATTATCATTGTATACTTTTTCATCATGTAGTTTGCAGAAAAAATAACATTATTTAAAATATTGAATATGTTTATAAATCAAGAGAATATTTTTTCATTTATACTGATGGATTGTGTTTTTTTGTGAAGTTTTTGTATAAGCTAAAACAAAAATGGCAATAGTTGGAAAGTAGATATTTGTGACATTGTAATCATAAAAAAGATAATTTTTCTATGATAAATTTAATTTCTTTGGAAATGATCGGTGAACGAATTTAAACAATATAAAAATGATAGTAATGTCATTATACTTGAATAATATAGTTTTTATTTGAAAGTAAGATTTATCTATTTGTTGAATATTAATTTATCATCACAGATCTAATTATTGTTTACGAGATTAGAATTTTATTGTGTAATTAGAGCATAATTATTATAAATTCATGCAAATATTTTTATAACTATTCCATTGGATTCACTATATACATTGAGATTTTCAATTCTCATCATTAGTGCAATGTTTAAGTGATGTTATCATATTAACATACTCATAAAAAAATAATATTATATCAAATTCCATTATACATTCTCTTGGAAAAAAGTTTTCAATTTATTGATTAATTATGTGTAATAAAAAATTATTATAATTTTAATTAGTTCGTAAATTACCTGTATTGTTAAACTAAAATTGTGGGTTTAAATTTTTTTTGTATTATTGAATTTTGATTGTGGATGTATTATTTTATTGTTGTAAATAGATGATATAATTTTTTTTCAAATAATGTAACAATAAATATAGATTTTATTATTTTTTAGCATGATGCATATTTTTTGCTTTTCCTTTCTGACGCGTAATATTCAATTTGTCCAATATTGAAACGTTTTTTAGGTCATAATTGTTAGAGAAATTCCTGGAGATGAAGATTATATGCTTGGTTTTCGGGGCAAACAACTTGGAAGAGTACCTAAGGTCTATTTAGAAATCCTCTCATATCAATAAAATTGTGATTCGAAACGGCTTGAGCTACACTTAAATACTTAGCTGGACAAATAAATAATGAAATTTCAATATTTTCCAATAAGCTAATGAACTATATTGAAATAAAAATTACCAGTTCAATTAAAACAATGAATTTTAGAATGTGATAAATAAGAATTTATGAGTTATTAGCCATTTAATGCAACAATACACTGTACAGTATTATTCGTGCAATTGTAATAAACAATAATGCTTCGTAAGAATTGTCAAATTATATTACAATACATCTATAAAATATATAAATACTGCCTATTATGTTCAAAATGTATAAATTTAATGTGTTTTTGTAGATTCTAATATTTGTTGAAAGACCAAGAATATAGAAATGTATATTTGTGTATGTAAAGCTTACAGATTATATAAATAAAACAAACTAGATTCATGTTGAAAATTTGTTAATTTTATTAACTAATATACATTTAAACATAATTATAAAATTATTAGTAATTTAACTAATAATTAACTTCTTCCTAGAAACATCAATCATACGACACGTCCATCAGTCGTTTTTGTTTGTTAACAACGTGAATTTTTCTCAATATATTCGCTGAACTGTATAACGCGGAAGTGCAAGTCAGTCAGTTCTCTAATTTATGGATAAAACTTTATTTCTTCTTCAGTAAATTCACCTGCCGTGCTTTTCTCGGCTCACGTAAGCTTTTTTAGCCAAAAGGTTGGCATAGTTCTTTACAATTTCACGAATCGCAGTCAATAACAAATCGACTTTTTCATTGCCAAAAAACCATTTCTTAAGTTATATGTATTGAAGAGTAATTTCTTTTTTAGAGAAAACAAATCGAATATATTTATTTATTCGTAGTTTAGGCTGGTACAATTTCTTTCATATCCCATGGGACGAAAATAACATTCAACGGTCGGAAAATGCTACTTTTGAACCGCTGGTATGGTAAGATGTTGAACGTTGAAAATTCAGCTCTGGGAAAAACAGAAAATCTCATTCCAGGAAAGTCGATAACGTCACGCGCTCTGGGGCTTTCTTTTTTCGGCTGGGAAAAAAGAAATCTCCAGAGTACGTGTGGCGTTATCGATTTTTCGGGAAATGTGGAAATGTGAAGTTCTGTTCTTTCCCGGATTAAGATAATTATTCATTGCGCGTCAATAATTGATTACTTCCTTTCGAAGATGCGATGCAGGATCTCGGCTAGAATCAAACAATCGAAGATACACTCTCTCGAGCAATAAAATCATTAATATCATAAAAAGTCTCATTTTTCACAATGCATCAATGGAAAGTTTCAAAAGCAGCGCTTCACCCCCTCTTTTTCGTATTAAATCCCCGAGCCAAAGTGGCACTTGCTCTCGTCGCATCTCTATGCGCGAACCACCGCACCGGCGAGCGAGCACGTATTGTGTCGTATATACTACTTTATACACTTTGATACATGCACTGGGGCACCAGTAGAAGAAAGTAATACGCGTGCGCGCGCAGATATAATTCCACTCTCTCCCCGTTCTCCGCCCTCTCTCTCTCTCTCTCTCTCTCTCTCTCTCTCTCTTTCTCTTTCTCTACCGTGTTTATGCGGCGGCTGCAGCACGAGTAAAGCTGAAAGCAGCAGCAGCCGAGCCAGCCAGCAGGCGCACTGCGCGAATATAAGAAAGAAGAAGGCGGCGAGCGAGTAGCGAAGCCCCGTGTGCGCTGCGTCGCTCGAATGAACTACAGTCAGCCGTGTCAGGTACACACTTTTTTACGGTCGGTCAGTATCATGGTTGATGGCCTGCCTAGCAGTACACACTCTGCGGCGCTTCTCTCTCGGAGCTGCTCCGAAAGTACTTATACTACTACTACTACAACTATTGCACTACAGTTGTAGTCGAGCACGATTACGATCTCTGTGATCCCATCCTATATTCTTCGACTACCGTTGCTGCTGCGGCTACTGCTGCTGCTGCTGCTGCTGTGCATGTGTTCCTCTCTCGTGTGCGTGGTGGTGCTGTGTGTTTATATGTCGTTCAGCCGAACTACATCGTGAGAAACTCTCTCTCTCGCTCGCTCGTTCGCGATCGAAATCCACAACGTGAGCAATCGTGACTCGGTGGAGCTTTAAACTCTCTCTCTCTCTCTCTCTCTCTCTGCACGTCTTGGTCCATTGTTGTTCAGTGTGTAGCAGTAGCAGCGGCAGCTGCAGCTGCAACGGCAGCATCATCATCATCATCATCGTTGTCGTCTCGCGCGCCCCGGCTTTACTCGCGCGAATGTCAAGGCATCGTCGACGGCGGAGCTGCTCCAGTGTCTGCTAAGCGCTGCTGCCGCTGCTGCACACCACCACCGCAACAACAACAACAACAGCCGCGGGAGGAGAATTTCGCCCACGGAGAGCAGCTCTCTGCTCTCGGGGTCGGACGGAGCCCAGAAAGGAGAGAGACGACAGTGTGCTGCTGCTGCTGTGCGCCGCGGCACATCGCTGCATGCACCGAAACTGCTGCACGCGTGCGAAAACATGGAGAATTTGGGCCAACTGAACGACGAGCCGTACCTCGACAAACTCATCGACCTCAAGACCCTGGACAGCGTGGCGTGCGAGAACTTCGAGGACCTCATGGCCGAGGTCACGATGGGCTTCGTGTTCGACATGCATCGGCAGCACAAGAGTGGACAGACGGAGTGCGAGGAAGGCATAGCAGACGAAGGTCCTTACACTGTCGTGGGTAAGTGTCATAACACGCATCAGTCAGCCAACAAACGTACGTGAGCCCTCTCTGTGCTTTTTTGTTTGTTATTATTCGTCGTTCGTTTCTCCTGGCTTTTGTTCGCCCTCGCGACGACGACGACGCAAGTTTTGCGCTGCGCCGCGAATCATTTCTGAGGCAGCGTGCGTGCGCGCGATGATTATATATAGCAGCGACTCTTGACACTTCTCGCAGCAAAATGTCACGCACGGCCGCGTGCGTGCGAGTATATATTGAAAAATCTTCGCGTTCGCGAGTCGACGCTGTCTCTCGTCGCCCGCACGCATGCACGGCTCGTGTCGGCTCGCTCGCTCGTTTTTGCGTCGAACCCTACTTGCATTTTTTTGTCCGTCCCGTGCGACGGAGACCTTGAAATAATTTTTCTCACGGAAATCTTGGTCTCGTTCGCTCGCATGAACTTGACTGATAAAGCCTCGAGCTCTCTTGCTCTTGCGCGCGCGGTCGCGCTGCCACTTTTACCGAAAGTTGGTACGGATTTGTGCGGCAGTTTCGAAAGCCGGTCTAAGCGTTCGTCAAAAATTTTTTCACCGTAATCGCAATTAAAAATTTCTAAATCAATTTCAATGTCAATATTATTGCAGACGTGCCCGGCCTGGACGTGTTCGGCCAGCCACTGACGAGAAAGTCGCCGGACTGCAGCTGTCCGAACTGCGACCGCACCGTGTCGGCGAGTCGCTTCGCCACGCATCTCGAGAAGTGCATGGGCATGGGCCGCAACAGTTCGCGCATCGCGTCGCGCCGCATCGCCAACAGCTCCAAGGATCTCTCCACCTACCAGGGCCTGGCCAGCGATGACGAGGACGACGCCGACTGGAACGCCAACACGGAGAAGCGCAACAAGCGCCGCAAGGAGCGCAACGGAGTCAAGAAGGTGAAGAAGACGAGCCGAGTCAGCACGCCGACGCTCAAGAACGGTGGCGGCGGCGGCGTTGGCGGTGGCGGTGGCGGAGGCAGCAGCACCGTCACCAAGTCCGGCAGCTCGAGCCGCGAGAACTCGCCGACGACCTTCGAGGCCATGTCCATCGAGGACAAGCGAAACCTGCTCAGCCAGATCTGCGGCGTCATATCCGAGCACACGAAGAAGCTCTGCACGAGGACGATGCGCTGTCCCCAGCACAGCGAGGACCAGAGACGCGAGATGCGAGCCAGCGTGGAGGCCAAGTACAGCAACGGGGGCGGCAGCGGCTCCTCCAAAGACCCCGGCATGCACGTGGACATCGACGGGTTCGAGGAGGCCGACAGCCGCCACATTCGCGAGAGCCTGACGCGCTGGGAGCAGGAGGGCTCGAATCACTCGAGCCCCGCGGACTCCGCGTCCACGACCTCGAGCAGCAGTCGCAAAACCAAGAAGGGCAAGCACAAGCAGCAGCGCGTCTCGCCCACGGGCATGCACGAATGATCTGCCGCTGCGAGCAGCTTCCTCTTGATTATTATTAGTGTAGTAGCGCGCGAGTCTTTTTCGAGCGCGGCCGTTGTCGAGAGAGCGATCGGCATTTTTTTATATACACCTGTAAATATTTACATTAAATTGGGGCTGCGCCCTCGGCTTTTTTTTTTTCAAATAGCTCTAATGAAAATGAATGTTTTCGTGTACATATATATTATATATGGTATATATACCAACGAAAAATGAAATATATATAAACATATACATATATATATTGACTTCGACAAAGAAAAAAAAAACAAGTTTTTATTTTCTAAGTTACATTGAATGAAATTATATTTTTTATCAGTAACAGTTACTCGATGTACATAAAGTTGTATGTTTAAGTTTTTCCTTAGTTCGAGAGTAATTGTAAGATTTTGTATTATGATGTTCATTAGCTTCGATATACCTTTAAATAAAAATAGGCCAATACTGCCAGATGTTTGTAATGATTTTTTATATCGTGATTTCTATTAGTATTAGCCATAATAATTATCTGTAATGCGACCAGCAGCTATTTTACAGTTGTCCTTTTTTTTTTTTGCAACTTTAATTCGACACGAGTCGCTAGAAAAAATGATTCATAATAAGCATTTTGGATCATTTCAATTATGTGTGAAAATTATGATTCCTGCAAAATTAACTTTGCAGACAGTATAACGTCGTCGAAATTAAAAAAGTAACTCTGTAAAAAAAAATATAATTATTCAAATAAAAATTATATTTTACATTAACACTTTGTCATTATTACTTTAAGCATATCCAAAATCCAATGAATCTTTCAACGTACTTTCTCTTATCTTAATGTCGCTCGTTGTACGCTCATTAGAGATAATATTATGATCAGAGATGTGGGATGGCTTTCATAAAATATTGGGTTAATGTGAAAATTAAAAAAACATTTCATGACGTGGCAGAGATATTTTTGAAGTAAAATGTATCAAATTCATATCAAACTAATAAACAATTAATAAACGTGTTTTTTAAAAGAAAATAACAATGCCCAACCATTTTATTGCATAAACAGTTTAATTGAACAATTGAAAATTTTTATTCAATAATATTACTAAAATTATTCCGAGTTAAAATAAAAAAAACCGATTAAAATATGGGAATTACAAAAAACTGATCGATCATCTTATCTGAGTCGGACATTGGTACAGGTGTAACATAAACAATCCACGATCAAATTTTCATCGTAAATTCAATGCGTTTGAATTTCGTGAAAAGATTCATCGTAGTATTATATTCGATTTCTTGGTGGCGCTGGACATCAACTCATGGATGTAAATAAATGCAGTCTGCGAAGTAACAGACAAAATTCTGTCATTCGCGCGAATTCGCACGTTGCGCAGGCAAAAGCTATGTGTTTATATTGAGTTATTGACCAAATCGTGATTGTCGATGAAAGAATAAAAAAGAAGTTTACTAAAGCTCCGATGACAATCGCAAAAGCAGCTCTCCTAGAAAGTTATTTAGTTAATGTTACGATAAAACATTGAAAATTGTGAACTTTTCCTGCAAATACAACTTTAATTTCTACGAACGGATTTTATTTTGAATCAAGTTAATTTGTGTAAAATAAAATATGAAGCCAGACGTATATAACGATATTAGACTTAGCATAAAACTATTCAAGGGTCTCTCAAGACATTGTGGAAAAATGCTTCAGAGCACCTATCCAAGGTATTTGTAGTTATGAAAAGGTTATATTGATGCAATAAGAACGATTTAGATTGTAATATAATTACCTTTTTTATTACAGCGTTGATAGAAATACTTTGTTGAGTATACTTCAGCAAGAGATTACTCAACGAATGAAAGTTAATCATTCAAAAGTTTTTGGAAAAGATAAATCTTATTATGGAGCGTATGTATAATTTCTATCAATTTCCTAGTTTTCCTCAAAATTTAAATAAACTTTTGAAATGTAATATAATAATATGTGAAACTTCTTAAGTTATTTAGAAGCTGTTCAAAAAGGAGAATCTGCTGGAATATTGTTGAGGATGGCAACCGCACTTGAAACTTGTCCTATGTTATTAGCTAAGCGTATTTTAAAATCTTGCTATGATCCAGAAGACAAAAGTAAGTTTTTTAGCATAAATCAAATTGTTTTTCAATTTATTTAAACAATAAATTTTTTCAGTGAATAATAAGGACCTAAACAAACTAATGAACGATACAACTTTAATTGATGATGCAACACTAGCATATGAAATTTATTTGGTAATGTAAATGTATTCACTTGAATTGTTTACATTTTATTTTTTTTATATTCTTGATCGAATTGCATTCCTCATGTATAAATTTGAATTCAATTTTCTAGTGCGTTCTTTTTGATGATCAAAATGGTCCAATATCAAACTCAATTAAAGAGTAAGTTTTAAAATATTTTAGAACATATTTATAATAATTTATGGAATTTAGGCACATGATTAAATATTTCTAAAAATTTTTAGCTCTATTGGTAGAGAATATGAATTGAAATTAGAGAGACTTTTAGACGATCGTAAAATTCCATTTCATAATGAAGAATTTCTTAGAGCAAAAGGATATGACAAAACACCAGATTGTAAATTAATTTTACCAATTGCTGTAAATGGGAAAATTATAAATTGGATTGAATCCAAAGCTCAGTTTGGTAGTCCAACTGTTCATCAAAGATATCATAAGGAACAGTACTCTAGTTATTGGAATAGATTTGGAACTGGATTAGTAATTTATTGGTTTGATTTCTCAGATGATATTATAGACACAGAAGAAAAAAGATACATTGTTACGAATAAATTTCCTGAACATATAGTTACTATGGATCCTAGTGCCATCAAGTGATAGTTAAACTGAGAAAAAATTGTACATAAATATTTTTAATCTCTTGTAATTAGTGCTTCCAATAGCAATTTAACGTCGTGATTGTCTCTTTTATAAACTTAAACTTAAACGTATGTAGCTTGTTATTTGCTCTACTTACTTGGACATATCATTTTAAAATTAATTTAAATCTTATTGTAATGGAAAGAAAATTACAAATTTGCTTTGAAACGGTGAAAGTTTTAATTTAAAAACATCTTTATAACAACTTTTAAGTAAAATATTTTTAATTTATCATTGTTTCAGAAAAGATGTTTGGCACAAAAACTTAATGCACAATAATTTTTCTTTCATATTCATAATGTTATGTAGAAATGAGTAGGGTGAATAGACTTTTTAGAATATAAATCTATATTCAATAATAAAAACAGAATTTTATAGTAAGAATCACTTTTTATTAGTAACATAATAAAAGTGTGCATTACAAATTTTTATGTTATGACACGTAAACATTTTTGAACAACAGTATGTTGAGTATCGTGCAGCATAATTTTTAAATGTTAATAGTAAAAAATGTAATAATGTTATAAAAAGATATTCATGAATGTCATTATTAAAAACATCACATATTTTTAAAATTACCAGTGATTAACTTTATTCAGAGCTTATTATCATTAATATTCACAGTTTGTTCATCATAAATATTTACTGATATTTACTGATGTTCTTTTAATAATAAACTAGGCACGCCTCTTACGAAAAACTGAATCAAAACACGCAACATACAGCCAAAATATACAACTTTTTATTACTGATGATTTGCGACATTTTGATTTTCGAATCACGGCAGCTTCCAAACCCAAGCCTTACATTCCATTGGAGCAGATTCTGATTTTGATGGCCAAGTACGGAACTCGTGAGGTTCAATCGCCACAGGAGATTCGTCAAAATAATCATGTTTCAAAGCATCTTCCGCTGAAATTCGTTGCTTTGGATCGTACGTTAAGAATTTCTCGAGTAAATCGATGCCTAATTCCGTTAAATTATTGACGATTTTTCTGATGTCGCTCTTCGGATATTGCGGAAAATACATATCTTTCATTCCTGGTAATTCGCTGAAGCCGGGCCAGATTGTATCGTTCGGTGTACCTAACAGAAGAAATATTCTTCTTAAAAGGTCGACCTCATCAGTCGCTCGAAAAAGACCTTTTAATGTGAACAATTCGGCAAAGATACATCCGACCGACCAAAGGTCGATGGGCGTACCGTAGGGTGCACCGCCGAGTAATAATTCCGGAGCCCTATACCACAACGTTACAACTCCTGACGTGTATGATTCTATAGGAAACTCGTATTCTTCCGCTAAGCCCAAATCGGCAATCTTCAAAACTCCTTTATGGCTCAATAATAAGTTTTGTGTTTTGAGATCTCTATGAAGAATCCGATTATCGTGCAAGTATGCCACGGCACTCAACAGTTGACGCAGCAAACATTTGACTTCGCCGGGACGAAATTCTAAACTGTTATCTCTCAAATAATTCCTTAGAGATTGCAAATCATGTTCGATATAATCCATAACCATGTATAAATCCCTATTATAATTCCCAATGACGATTTCTCGACAATTAATGATGTTAGGATGTTGAACTTTCCTCAGCATCGCTATTTCATACAAGCCTAAATTAACAGCTGGGCGTTTAAATTTTTTAATGGCAACGATCTCTCTAGTTTTGTTCTCTTCCGCTCTATAGACAATACCACAAGATCCTTCGGCTATAAGATTCAAATGTGAATACTTTTCGATGCTTCGACATGTCGTAGTTATGTCGTCAGGAATAATCGGAACCACAATATCGGTGAAGCCAGCCGGAGTTACAGGAGAACATTTAGCATTCGAAGGCATGTTTTGGCACGAAGAACTCTCGCTCCTCTCCACATAGAAATTAGGTTTGTATTCTTCGGTCTGCACCATGATATACGGTTGTATTTGTACTTCACCAAGAAACACTGTTATTAACTAGAAACTAAACACTTATTAGAAACACTAGAAATACTGGCTTTTATTCGTGTGCTCTCACTTTCAAGTTCAAACGACGACTGAGTGCAATGAGCAGCTTATATTAGGATGCGCGCTTCCGGCACACACAGAGCGCTGCTGCCGGCTGGATAACGGCATCAAATCGAAGAGTTGAAAGTTAAATAGGCTTCTACCACGCCTAATCACTTTGAACATATATAATAGTAGACGGCAACAGAGAGGTGGAAATCTCAAGTAGACATCATCAGTTCTAAAATCCAGAATTTTGTATACACTTTCTCTTTTTACGCATTTTGACGTTTTCGTATACTTTCTCTCTGATCATGTGTTCCAGATAAATGGGGAGCTGCGAAGACCCGCATTTTGAACGTTTTCACACGTGCCTAGTGGAAACTGTCAAAATCCTGAATTTTGTATCTTTTTCTCTGATCATGTTTTCCAGATAAACGGAGAGCTGCAAAGATCCGCATTTTGACGTTTTTACGTGCCGAAATTAGAGTTGTCAAAATCCTTAATTTTGTATACTTTCTCTCTGATCACAGTAACTCTATATTGCCGTTTTCATATACGTGCGTAATGAGAATAGTCAAATCTAAAATTTCGTGCTCTTTTGCTTAGTCATATATGCTTGCTGAATCAGTGTACGACTTGACGGCTCTTTGCTTTGTTGCTCTGTAGAATGTCAGAATCACTCTCTTAAAAAAGTAAAAAACTGATCTTGTTTTGTACGACAAAAACCCCCTCTGTTTGCTATCTAACTCTCTTTTTGACTTTTTCACGTATGATGGTAGAGACCTAACTATTCAAGAGATTAGTGATAAAGTAGAATCTCTATACTTTTAAACTGAACTCCTGAAAAATTTAGTTACATTCACACTGTCATTTACTTGTACACTAGGTGTTAATTTCGTTCGATCCACCAGAGTGGTGTTGTGTAATAATCTTAGTATTAATATTAATTTGTAAATGCCACTTTACGCACAAGCATATATTCTCCATACGAGAAAATTTTCTTCCAATTGAGGACTGAACGATACCGCAGCGCCTCTCATTATTCAATGTGAGCGTCCCGTAAGAACTAGAGTAATAGGGTAAAATACGCCATGCTCTATTCCTCTAGTTCTTATGTAAATTAATATTGAATGCATAGAGGCGCTGCGGTATCGTTCGGTCCTCAATAGGAAAAATTAATTTTGAAACCTATTGAAAAAATGCATTTTCATTAGCACATTCGCGTGAAATTCATTTTCGTGTTCGTTTTCCCAATAGTTTTTAGAAGCAACGAAAAATGCACGTAAATCTAAAAATTTGACAGGTATGATTATAAAGACTTTGGGATCAATTATCACACTAAGTTTTAATTACTAAACTAAGTTTGATAATTGATCCCAAAGTTTTTATAATCATACCTGTCAAATTCTTAGATTTACATGCATTTTTCATTAGTCAACATACTTGAATTTGTTGCCGTTTCATATTCTCGTGAACAAACATGGAGTGCCTGTTTTTATTTCGATTCTGAATAGTTTTAGGAATTAGTATTTAGAATATTTTTCCGCTGAAATCTGAGGTATTTTTAATGCATGCTTCTACATCGGAAATTGCGAACTTTTTGGAAATCCACATAGCATATATTTGAATATAGGATTTTCTTTTGAAAAATCTATTGCGTATTTTTCTGATTCTCGATAATCATCATTAAATTCAAACGAGAGCGAAAGCGAAAAGTAGCGATTGAAATTGCGATATTCTAGCTGATCGCTATATATCTAGCTCTGTTATGTTTGCCAGATGGAGCGCGGCATGTGCTCCTCCATAATTTGCGCGAAGGCATGGCCTCGGCCGCCAGTGAGCAATGCTCACTGAGCATATATATACCTGTACACGAACATCGCCGCGGTACACAGCACAAGCTCGCAAGCACGCTGGTGGTAGCAGCTAGCAGTGGTACTCGTTTTTGCGCACGCGTGTTTATTTATAAAAAGAGTGCGTCTCTCTTTCTCTCTTGTCTTTCTGTGGCTGCTGCATCGTCAGCTGTATCGCCCGCAGCGGGCTACGTTTCGCTGGCTAGTTGTACAATGTACAGCGGGGTATACTGGCCAAAGCGCGCGCGCGCGCGAATTTAACAGCTGCACTACAGCAGCAGCAGCAGCAGCAGCAGCAGCAGCAGCAGCAGCACACATATATAAAGCTGACTCTGGCCGCCGCTGCTGTTCAGACCGCCGTCGTCGCTCGACCTTTGCCGAGTCCTCCTCGTGCGGCTGCCACCGCCGCTTCCAGAGAGCCGCGCATACAATACGCGTGCGTGCGCGTACACATTCATAATATACGCGTGTATACGTACGAATGTAAAAGCTGCAGCATATATACACGAGCTCGGATCGCGCGGCGCGTGTCCTCGAAAAGCTCCCGCGCGTCCTTTGGACCGACGTGCGTATACAGAGAGCGAGAGAGAGAGAGAAAGATATATAATAGACCGCGACGCGCAGTGGCTCCCGCAGGCTATACAGATCTGTATCCTACACGAAAATTGTACAGCGAGCCTGTGTATTCACTCACGCACAGTCGTTTTCGAGTCGTCGCCGATGCTGATGCTGATCTATTCAAAGGTACGTTGCTACAGGCTACATTACCATAGCTATATACTCAATTTACATCGCGAGCGATATCGCGAGCATGTGCGTAATGCGAAATTAATGCGATCGTAATTCGAAAAACTCGAGCTTGCAACGTATAGCAATTATCGAGCTCCGACTGCGGTCGATATCTTTGGAAAATTATCGCTCGTTAACTCGGGGAAAGAGAAAAGCGCGTATACTCTCGCAACGATGCTGCATTATAATGGACCTCCTCCTTGTGCAGTGCTTTCGATGTGTGTACACGTCCGTCCGTGTGTGCTTGCGTACAAGTGTGCGGGGCGGTGCGTAATATAATAAAATACACGTATATCCATGCAACGTGTATATACGTCGAGCGAGAGCTTGCGGAGTTTATTTTTTACCTCCGTCCAGAGCTTAATACGTAACTGGACGAGCCGTTTGTGTGCACGCCGCGAATAAATTGCAAACGCGCGCGCGTTGGCTGTTATACCCCATGTGGCAGAGCTTTTGTGTATACATACACAAACCGACGTGCGTCTAGATGTGTATGCATAATACCTGCGGCACTGCTTTCTCTCTCTCTCTCTCTCTGTCTCTTTCAGCTGGTCTGTTTTCCATGCGCGCTCGTGAATCATTACCTGTTTATTTTTTTGCTTTTGTTTCGATTCCTAAAGTTATATATTTGCTCCGATCCAAGTCGGAATACGCGCACCCGGGCGGGCGAGCGATTAATTTTCGCGCGCGTTGACGTATCGATTCGCATCAATTTTTCTCTTTCTCTTTTATTTGTTTTTTTTTCACTTCCATTTGTATTAATTTTTCAAAATTTTACGAATACTTTTGGATTATTCAATTTGACACATCGTTACAACGATGAAAATGTATACACGATCCGCATTGCCAGCCAGACGTCGCATGTCTACGCCGCCGCCGATCGCAGTATACATATAAACAAGGAAAACGCGTTGATCCGCTTTCCGTGCCTTCGTTTTTCAAGCGCGTTCGTATAAAATATAGGTATACGAGCAGCGACGCGGTAATGAACACGTGTATAGCGTAAAAGCTCGCAAGCTCTCCTCGAGTCTTGTCGTCTATACTATACGCGGCGACTGCGGGATTATTTCATGGCAGGCGAGGAAGCCGCGCGATATAACTCATCTTTGCGCGTCGCGACATAAATTTTCAGCAATTAGAGGCGATTTTCACGCCTATGTGTGTTAGCGAGCGTCGTCGTGGCAGCTGCAGGCTGCACACTACGGACAGAAGATACACACTTGCGTACACGGGCAACGCAACGCAACGTAACGAATGAAAATTTCGATGATATTTTATTTTTAACGCTTGTTTTAGAGCTTTAGGCCGTGTCTCTTTTCTCTCTCGCTTTGTCTTATACATACAAAACGAGAGGCTCGAGTTTGTATGCGTATTTGCGCAACACACACACACACATATCCACGCGCGACTGAATGGCTATAATAAAACTTGGAGTATTCGTATATCCGTTGCGATACGGTAACACAATATACCCTTTACCATCGCCGCTCGCGACCATATCTTTATCGTATCAAGTGGATATGATTTCGTGAGAGGCAGTATTCGATATAACGCGTATATATACACTACAGCGATTAATATCGAGCTTTCAAGCTCTCGTGCCGCTGCTGCTCGCAACGACACCCGCGCGCGCGCGCTTGAAATAACGCGTCGAGTGTTTCTCACTCGAGTGTGCAATTTGCGGTCGAGAATCCACCAGAGACCGAGAGGCGCAAGTGTAAAAAGATAATGTTATATATAGCGAACAATCGCACAGACGTAAAAGAATTTCGTCGCTTTTACTCTCCTTCGTGCAATCCACGATATTATACTTTTCTGCGTGTGCCTCGATATAATAATGTAATAAAGCTCTTACCCGCAAAGTGTGTATACGATATATATCTCAATGCCGATGTTATTCACTGGATGCGCGGCACATGTGTGTGTGTTGAGTATATATTTCGATGGAATACATCCAAAGCGGGCACCCCGTGTAGTCTTTTCGGAATTAGTCCAGTCGAGAATAACCAAGTTATTCATCGATCAATCTTTTAGCAATATGCTCGCGAGCTTTCATTGTTTTCTCGTCTCTCGGCTTACTCTCTCTCTCTCTCTCTCGCTCGCTCGGCAGTTATTTTTAACGAGTATAATTTTCTATCCTATATATCGCCCCGCAGCCGCTTGTATATATATAGTAACGTCCGAATCGAGAACATTAGAGCTTTTCACTTAGTCATTACACGAGTAAATAACATTTATGTGTATTGAACGCGCGCGCGCGCGCGGGGCGAAACTCGATATGCTCTTCGAGCTGTCGAGAGAGAGAGAGAGAGAGAGAGAGCTAATGTTTGGATAAAAGCGACTCGCGAATCGCCCGGGTAAACTTTGCTCGCGCGCGCTCGAGAGATCTCGTGCCTTGCGGTTTGGACGTGCATATATAATGTGCATCATGCACAGGCACATCGCGCGCGTAGCCGCGAGTGAAACGTTATCACGTGCCGTCGGGCTTCTCGATTGCACAATTTCGACTGCGATGTAATACGCGCGTGATTCGTATCCTATACATAGACGGCTAAATGTAAGCTTGATTAACAATCATACGTCTGATTCATAGATGTATCGATAACTACTACATGCATGTATACTTTTTTCTGTCCTCCTCTCTCGTCGACGTAGATAGCAGCAGCAGCAGCAGCAGTCCTGGAATTATTGGTCTCCAGCCAAGATCGGAAGGCAATATTTTTCCCGATCGTCGCCGTCATAGTTGTCGCCGCGTGACGTCGTCGTCGGGGCTCCGTCGATTATTATACTATATCAGAAGAGCAGCTCTCCGAGGCAGGGAATGAGCAAAGCACTACCTTGATCCTTGGATAGAAGAAGAAGAAGAAGCAGCAGCAGAAAACAGTCCGAACGATCGCGTTTATTTATACATACGTTTTTTTTTTCTCTTCTCTCTCTTCTTTTTTCAATTTCTCGCTGCCTTTCCGTTTCTCTCGCGCGCTCTTTTCGGTGCGATTCATTATTCATACGTGTCAAAGCTCGCTCGCTCGCGCTCTTCATCTATATGTTATTGTTACAATACACGCATGGCCTCGGCTCCGTCAAAATCTTTGTGCGAGCTTGAGACGACGATGCCTGCGAGACTCTGGATTTTCATCATTGTCATCTAAAATCGATAACTTACCGAAGCAGGAGCTACAGCAGCAGCAGCGGCAGCTGTGTATAGCATATAGGAGAGGAATAAAAGACAAACGAGACTTTGTGTATATATACAACAATGTCGAAGGACTCCTCCGCGATAAAGACGGCCCAGCATATTCCAGCCATAAAGATATTGCCCGCTCAGCTGGCGAGATTGAAGAAAGAGGTGGGTTCCGACGTTTGCTATTATTTATTATTCATGCCGATGGGATACTGCGTATCGTACGACGTATATCTAGCTATTATTACGTTTACTTATTGTTCAGTTGACGTTTACTGATTCAATTAAGTATTATTGAATCGATGCGATCTATGATAATCAATTCTCTATTCATTTGAATTTTCGCTCAACGAGTATATAAGAGCCTGCGAACTGATCGAGATAATCGTGTGCTTTATCGACAGGAGGAAGAAGAAACATGGATATCCGGCGAGGAGCTGTACACGGAAGGCAGCAGCGACGAGGAAAACAGCCACAGCTGCGCCAAGCCGACTCTGCCGAAGACGTCGTTCTCGAAGATCAACGCGCTGCGTCAGCAGCAGGCGAGAACGAGATCGACGGAGAAGCGGGCCAAATCGAGCCTGGCCATAGAGTCGACGTCGTCGTCGCGGCAGGCCTCGTTGGAGGATCATCATCGATCGTCGCCGCGCAGCAGTGTGAGCGACGAGGAGTACGTGCCGGACGACGAGATCTCGTGGAAAGTCAATCGAGGCGCGGGGGCGAGGCAACAACAGCATCCGCAGCAGCAGACTCGACTTACCGATAGTCAAGATTTCTTGCAACACTCCTGATACAGATCCTATTATTGCGTATCGTTAAGCTATCCCGTTTCAGTCTCGAGCATTTAAAAAGTCGCTTCTTTCAATGTTGACAATTGTAAAAATTATTATCTACTTGACTCTGTTCGAATAAATTTAAGAATATTTGTTCTTTTTTTTTTTTAAGAATGAATTTTTTGTTTTGACAATGCTCATGGTATAAGATGCTATTATATGAATTAAGGTGTTCTTAAAAGAATCACGTCAAATTTTAATCAAAATATCAAAGGAGCTTTTATAAATAAGTGTGAATAGATGAATGAAAAAAAAGTTTGGTCCAGAATAAAATAAAGCTTTTTTTATAAATAACTTTTTCAATCTAGATCATTTTTTATTTGATACTATTTAGAATGTAAAATTCATTAGGATTATGCACTTTATAAAAGTCGTCTTTGCTTTATACACTTATTTTCGATTTTAAAAAATAATTTACAATACTATTTATTTTTAATTAGATTAGATCTATACTGAACAGCAAATTTTATGCTTTATCTTTCTTTTTTTTATCTGAAACTGTATACTTATCATACGTTTTGGTTGGATCATACGGTTCCCATCTACTAGCTGGGAATATATGTTTGTTTCTCTCATACCATGATCTGAGTAATACTTTACCCGCATGTGATTCTTGGGTTTCAACTGATGCATCGGATACCATTCGCACATCATCATGTACATCAAAGGTGAATAGGGGCCCACTTTTACCTCTTGCTTTTGTTACAATAAAATCATAAAATGTATAATGGTGTGGAAGAATCAAATCTTCTTTAACATACATCAGTTGATCAGCCATTACAGTTTTCAATTCACTAAATTCTTTCCGCAATACTTCAAGACATCTTTGAAGAAGTTGGTAGATGGAATTGCCTGAAAAATAATCACAATTATAAAAAAATGTACTAAATATTTATTTATAACTATAGTAATTTTATTAAAGATCATTACCTTTTTTCATTGTTACACTTCGCCTATGTCCAGAGCCATCCCAATAACTGAATACAATTTCAATCTCTTCTTCTTTAAGAGCATTTTGTTTCATAGCCCACTCTTGTCTCAATTCTTCTCTTAATCGATTTTCTTCTTCCTCTCTTTCACGGTCAGGAAGAAAACTTGTGTCAACATCTGGATTCTTTTTAGGCTTTTTTGGAATAATTGGCTTCTCTTCTTTTGGAGGTTTAATGACAAGTTCTTCCTCTGCCTCTTCTTCTTCATTTTCATCAAGATTAAACGATAAAGCTTGAATTTGTCTCTTACGCTTACTTTTTTCTGCTTGTTTTGCTGCTAAGGCTTTTTCTTTCTCTTGTTGTTTCTCCCTCTCTTTTTGGGCAAGTTTTTTCTCACGTTCTTTCACAATGATTTCTTGCTTGGCTTTCATTTCATCAAGCGTCACCAAACCAATAGTAGACGTTTTGAGTTGCTGCTCAACGGCATTGTAATGTGTAGCAAATTTGTTTTCAATATTGTGAATTTTCAATTCACTTTCAATCTTCTTCTTTCGCAATTCAATTTCTTGCTGTTGAATTTCTCGTTTCTTCATCAGTTGCATTGCTCTGCCAGCCTCGCTGGCAGCTCCTTTGTAATGAGCCATTGTCTGTGAGTGATTCAAAGATTTCCTAAATAAAGCAAGCTATGAACCTGTAAAATAATAAATAATTAGAATTTAATGTTTGTAAAAAGAATAAAAACTAATGTCAATTTCAAAACAAACTTGTTTTAGGAAATATTATATTATAACCTAGTTCTTTTAGAATGTTCTAGAAAGGAATGTAGTTTTCAATCATTTTTTGCTCTAGCACACATCAAACTTGTGAAAAATAAAGTGAAATGCTTACTAACTAGCCACTTACAATTTTTAAAAAAGACTTGAGCTCGATAACTAATCGGATACTGCTTGACACAAATGAAAACACAACGAGCTTGAAACTTCTGTTTACGATTTACCACGCATTCACAGTCACTGACAATTGTGCAGCCAGAATAATCGTCTGCTAGCTGCGCCAGTAAAGAAACGATGATAAGATCGATCGAGCAACGAAAGAAGACTCGCACAATCGCTTGCAGATTTTGCCGTGCGGGGGCTCTGGTGGTCCACAAGCAAAGGCGGGGCTTCGATCGAGTGACTTTTATTCGACGAACGAGTTATCAAGTGTCCCGCCCCTTGTATGAGTTCATTCGAATGTCTTGATATTATAAAGAAGTGAAAGTCTCGATATTGAATTAGATCAGAGTCTCTCTTCAACAAAAACGGCTTTATCAGAATCGTTTCACTAGCACATTACGTGTTACATCACGTTTTATCATTATAGCAATTTATTAATGAGATTATACTTTTCAATGAAAAAGAAATGGATTTTCGATATCATGAATATCCAATGGTTAGGCACTCCATTGATACGCCCGTGTCGAGTGAGAGTCCATGTTATTAGATCGTGACGATAGAACACTAAAATTATAACATAAAAATAACACGTATAAATTTAACCGATTTTTTCGTAATATTGCACGTTACTCCATGAATTTTTCATTCATAGTGAAATTTAGCTGAATTCGGCAAATTAATAACAATATTAAAAAATTGAGGAAGGTATGATTTGCAAAAGATTGATACTTATAAATATTTTAAACCTCAAACGTTAAACCTCTAATAAAAAATCAGCCAATTCAAGTCCATACTGATATTTCATAACTTAAAAATCATGTCTTAGAAATGAGACTGCTACAAAGAAAACTCTCTATAGCTTATCTAAATAGAAATTTGAGGAAAACGTCAACGTGGAAAATACTATAGTGGAGAGAAATGATATTAAATATTTTCAGACAATTAAATATCATCTTTTAACTGATTTAATCTCATTCGTTCATCTCTCGTTTTTCAAATGTCATAATTTCTTGAGAAAAACTGCTCAAAACGATAATAATGCAATTTCCACTGTTATAACTTTTATTTTTTTTTTAGAGATTATAATTTATAGATTGCCTTAATGCCACAATTTAAGTAATAATAAAAAAGTTGATCAAATATTATCCGTTGATGTTTTGTAGACGATACTAAATAACATGTTATTTTTGAATAATAATGGTTATACAGATGCAGATTTGCTACAGTGTACGTCGTAAAATTTTAATCTGTAATGATCTGATTTTGATCAAATAAATTTTATTTATTTTATATTCATCTTTACTGAGATATGTCTCAAAACTGACAAAATAATAGAAAAACGACTAATAGATACAATTTTTCGAAATCATCCGATATTCCAAAAAGTATACATGAGGACTCTAATTCGATTTATCATTTTACCAGCTCTTAAAATTTGAGAGAGTTAGATTATAACCAAATTCAATAGTTTAATCGTTTTTTAATGGCATACCCTAGCGTATGGATTTCTAAGATAAAGACAGTAGCTCCCTACCACAGGTGAGTTATACGCAGCTCCCAAAATCGGAAAAAGTCATTTGTGAACACGATTTTGTAAAGTGAACATCGGGGCCCGATTATTTCGTGAAGTTATTTTTTTAAATGTTTCAAAATTTTCTGAGTATTTGTAAATACTTCAATGTCATTAAACTAATAAACAAATGATGGTTTTCGCGTGGTTGAGGAAACTATTTCAACGCTTCAAAGCGAAAAAGACTCCTTCGAAAAAGTCCTGTCAAGAACAAAGGTTAACTATTAAACAATTAATTGAAGAAGAAAATGAAAAACTGGAAAAGTGCGTGCAAGAAAAAGTGTCGATTTTACAGATACAACTTGATAAAATAAAAGATCGTGTCAAAAAATTTGAGGATGTTGAAGTTTCATCTGCTAAACCATCATTGCTCTTCGATACAAGTGAAGTTCGAGCTCATATTAAAGAACAGTTTTACTCTAATTTTAAGCCAGTAAAGGTTGCGCCGGAATCCAATGATTATTTCGTAATTGACGGGACTACTTTATTGTACAAGTTTTGCTGGAATAAGGAAATGTCCGTCGATACTTTGATTAAAACATATGTTCACTACGTTAAAGAACATTATAAGGGTAATTGTTTAATTATATTCAATGATTACGTAGAAAATGTGGAACACGAAGCAGATTTCGACGAGAGCAGTACGATTTTCACGAGCGAGAAGATATTTCACAGCAAAGCCGCCGACAGAATCCACTTGGTGCAATTGATTCGAAAAGAACTACACAGATACAATTTTCGTACGAAATTTGTGAAAGGAGAGGGAACTTCGCAGATCGTCGAAGCAGCCATTCAAAAAGTCAATAAAAAGTACAAGACTTGGATAGTCGGAGAAGACATCGACTTACTTGTGGTCTTTGCTACGAAAGCACAAAATCTGGACAATATTTTCATGCTCAGACAAGGCAATGGTTTCAAGTTTCAAGCGTTCGATGCAAACAGTTTCATTCATCTTGGGTTGCAGAGTATTATATTATTTTTACATGCTTTTTCGGGATGTGACACGACTTTTTACTTCAATAATCGTGGGAAAAATATGCTTGTGAGAAAATTGATAAAAAAGAGCCATTTAGTGCCCTATGCAGAGAAATTTTACAACGAATATTCGAATGATGGAGAAATCGTCAACATTGGTCTCAAGATCGTTCAAGAGTTGTTCCCTGATAGAGAATTAACTGGGTTGGATAAGTTGCGTACGATCCAGCAAATTCATCG
>CACVKI010140905.1:0-24865 GCA_902732785.1 Trichogramma evanescens | reverse complement strand
CCGTCGATACTTTGATTAAAACATATGTTCACTACGTTAAAGAACATTATAAGGGTAATTGTTTAATTATATTCAATGATTACGTAGAAAATGTGGAACACGAAGCAGATTTCGACGAGAGCAGTACGATTTTCACGAGCGAGAAGATATTTCACAGCAAAGCCGCCGACAGAATCCACTTGGTGCAATTGATTCGAAAAGAACTACACAGATACAATTTTCGTACGAAATTTGTGAAAGGAGAGGGAACTTCGCAGATCGTCGAAGCAGCCATTCAAAAAGTCAATAAAAAGTACAAGACTTGGATAGTCGGAGAAGACATCGACTTACTTGTGGTCTTTGCTACGAAAGCACAAAATCTGGACAATATTTTCATGCTCAGACAAGGCAATGGTTTCAAGTTTCAAGCGTTCGATGCAAACAGTTTCATTCATCTTGGGTTGCAGAGTATTATATTATTTTTACATGCTTTTTCGGGATGTGACACGACTTTTTACTTCAATAATCGTGGGAAAAATATGCTTGTGAGAAAATTGATAAAAAAGAGCCATTTAGTGCCCTATGCAGAGAAATTTTACAACGAATATTCGAATGATGGAGAAATCGTCAACATTGGTCTCAAGATCGTTCAAGAGTTGTTCCCTGATAGAGAATTAACTGGGTTGGATAAGTTGCGTACGATCCAGCAAATTCATCGCACATATCTTCAAATACAATCATGGCTTGGAAATTACAGATAGAAGATTAATTAATATAAATTCAAATAGTTACCTGGGTTAAATGTTGGTCAAATGGATAAAAGTGTGAAATGTTGTAATATATTGTAAATATTGTAAACAAATACATTGTTAAGTTATTTCTACGTTTAGTTATTAAGTCATCATGTAATCATTACATTAACGCTATGGGAAATAACGAAATGAACATTTATTCTTTAATATTTTTCACAATAAACGTATAATTAATTCTACAAAACAAAAACTTTTATGCTGAATATTTTTTTGTAGATAATTAGATTCCGCAAAACAACATTTGTCGATCCCTTTCAGTTCATTATAACCGATTTACACCATACATTATAATCTCTGCTATTGACAGACCTCTTCTGCCCTGCGTAAAAAAGCGATCTTTATCGTAGTACTTTAAAAATTTATGAATTACCAGCCAAAGGTCATTAAAAATATAATAGCGACGCCCACCAAAAACACAAGTTGTGCGATTTTAAAAACAAATATTAGTGCCAAAGCCTTGAAAAAAATATTACGTTCAAAAGCACATCAATCTGTTCTGAAGCAAACAGTACAATACTAAAATCTTTTTTGAAGAAAAAAAAATTATCCATTGTTTATATTATTTATCGTAATCATGAATTTACGAAAAATTTCTCGCTTTTGTCCAGTCTCCTTGAGTTTGCAAAATTTCCCTACTTTCGTATTGGCTTTATAATTTTGTCAACGATTATTACCTCTCTGGCGCAGGACGCGGATATCTTCACGATCGTCGGTAGATCGAACCACATTTTTTTCAATGCCTTTTTTCGTATCACGCTAACTATGGTTTTGATCATAATATATTCCTGAAGATTTTTTATAATAAACTTATAATTAATTCTAAAAATTTGAAATTGTTAATCAAGTCATTTATTTCTAAATAATCAAAAGTAGAAGTACAAAATCGATTGGTCATTGTACATTATAAGCTCTGTTCACGATTGTGTCTTTCCTAAATTCTGTTGTTCGTAAAATCGTCCTTATTCCTAGAAGGGGTTTGGTACGTCCTAGTTTCGCCTTTGCAAAAGTTTCATTAACCATTCATATAGTATCATACAGGGTATGATCATGAACGTAAAAATGATCAGGGCTACTACGCCCGCGAGATACATCAACCCAGTGAATGTGAGTTCGGAGAGACTCGTTGGCCGGGCCAAAACATAAGTGATACCAACGAGGAGACCCCATATGAACGCAAGTCCCATAAAAATAAGCGCTGTGAACACAAGCACTTTGGTCTGTTCAGGGCAAAAAGTAACTATTATAATAATAATATTTGAAAAAAGTAGTATTGATCTATCGTTTATATAACTTACGCAAATTTTGCGACATCTTTCCTTCATATCGACCTCTCTGACGGGAGACGAACGTATCGGCGCGACCGGAGTCGGCCTATTTTCGACCACATAGGAACCAGTTGCCTCCTCGAACGTCGGCAACGGTTCCTCTATACCGTCCAACGCTCTGTAGCGAGACGCGGGTGTCGACGTGACTGGAGTCGGTCTGCATTGGACCACATAGGAACCGGTTGCCTCCTCGAACGTCGGCAATGACGTATCCATCCCGGCCTCGTTTTCTGTAGCCATTTGTGCGTTGAGTCAAAACTTGATACGAATATCAACTGCGCGTAGATTCGCTCGTGAAAATTTCTGTCACTGTTTACACTGCTACTGATACTGCAGCTGTTGCTATTGCCGTTGCTCGATGGCAGTGCGTCATCGATCGGTCAATAGAAAATCCCTAAAAATACTTTTAGCGTAGCGGGAATAAATTTCACGCACTTATAGCGACGTTTGAGTCGGTTTCGCGTGTACCGCTTCGTGTAGCAGAGTCGCCAGCACGCGTCTGTGCCTATATCGCCCAGACAATATTTACATTAGCCATAAGCACACCCAGGAGAAAATTAACAACAGAGCCCCCGTATTTATTATAACTAATATAAAATTGTTATAAAGTATAATATATAAAGAATTATATGAATTATATGAATGATATTTAAAAAATGAAATTACGATTAATTCATGAAAATTTGTTGTAATAAATGTATAATTAAATCTAAAAATTGAAAAATTTTATTCCATAGATTCGTTTTAAAGTAATCAGGATTAGAAAAATTTGTAACAATAAATCTAAAAGTTTAAAATTATTCATACATCAATAGTCTTTGATATTGTAAGAATCATCAAAACAATAAGACACTCCGGAAGGGTTTTACCTGACATCAAAAAATTTAATAGATTTTTGCAATTGATTAATTTGCTCCAACAATAAGCCAGTGGGTTTGTCCAGTCAAGTGTCACATTCATTAGGCAACTGTAATTAAAGAGAAAGAGAACAAAATTATGGTTTTTGACTTATCTCAATACACATACATGAAAAAATAAAAAAAAGAGGAGCAAACGATGGAGGTTTATGACATTCGAAACGAGATCAGTTTTTTACTTTCTCAAGAGAGTGATTCTGACGTTCCATACTACAACAAAGCAAAGAGCAGTCAAACTATGAACTGCTTCGAAATTTGGTTTTTCCAGTCTCGGACTTAGCAGGCAAATATGACTAAGCACAAAAAGCACTAGATTTCAGTTTTGACTATTTTCAATAATGTGAAAACGTCAAAATAGAGTTACTGTGAATGCAGATCACTTCACAGCTCCTCATTTATCCGGCAAACATGAGCAAAGAAAAAGTCTACAAAATTGTGGCTTTTGACAGTTTTCATTAAGCACGTGGGAAAACGCCGCGGTGCTTTACCGTTACTCATTGATAAGGAAAACATGATCAAAGAAAAAGTCTACAAAATTATTAGTTTTGACTATTCTCATGTCGCACGTGTGAAAACGTCAAAATGCGGATCTTTACCACTTCTCATTTATAAGGAAAACATAATCAGAGAGAAAGTATACAAAATTCAAGATTTTGACATTTTCCACTAGGCACATGTGAAAACGTCAAAATAGAGTTGCTGTGAGCAAAGAGATAGTGTACAAAATTATGGATTTTGACTATTTTTATTGAGCACGTGTGGGAACGTCAAGAAGAGAATCTTTACAGCTCTACATTTATCAGGCAAACATGATCAAAGAGAAAGTGGACAAAATGATGGATTTTGACTATTCTTACGAGGCACGTATGTGAAAGCGTCAAAATAGAGTATCAAACGTGGCTGGTCTTAGCCGCACAAAATATAATTAGGTGCTCACCTATCAGGCAAACATCATCTGCAAGGAATTGTACCAAATTTTTGGATTTGACTCATGCCAATGAGTGTACGTGAAAACGTCAAAAAGAGACTGGTATAATTGCACCACACTTTACACCTCCACATTTATCAGGCAAACACGATCAAAGAGGAAGTATTCTAAATTTTGGGTTTTGACTTACCTCAATAGGCATACATGGGAATTCGTAAAGGAGAGATTATTGCGAATGCGAATCACTTTACAGTCCCACATTCATCAGGCAAATATCATTGTCAAAAAAGTGTAAATAATTTCGGTTTCGACTAATCTTATTATAGGATATACTTGAAATCATTGCAACGTTTTTTGGATCGTCTTTGTTACTTGTACACGAGTTTCGAAAGGATGTTTAAGAAAATAAAACTAAAAATACATTTTGTCCTCGCACATTTTGTGCATCTATGTTCCCATTGACATAATTACATGCAAATACTCTGTTCAACTACTCCTTAGGTATATACTTTACTCCAATGAATGACTGTTTATTGTTGTTTAAATAAAATACTCACCCTATTGCTGTCCACCATTATTTAAAGAGGAGATAATATCACCAGATGGCTATTATAAATGCGTGAAATTACCCGCAATATTATAAAATATTACGCTACACTTACGGGCACAAATTCGTAGCGCCAGAAAAAAGCTGGGAATTCATACATAAAAAGACAAAGTACTTGGGAATAAAAGCCGTGGTTGTTATTTCTCTGTTGCAGTTAGTAGCAGTAGCAGCAGCAGCAGCAGCAGCAGCGAACATCAACAACAGCAGCAAACGTCGGAAGTTTCACCACCCGCAGTTTCGGTAAGTGGGCGCTTTGATCGTTAGAGCACCTCTATAATACGCGCCCGAGCTGCGCACTACACTACACACCGTATCCTAGTACCTAGTTCCTCTCTCTCACCCTCTCTCTTTATATATATATATATATATATCGCGGCATTAGCGTGAACGAGAAAAGCTCGCGATGTAGAAAGAGAGAGCAAAAAAAATAATACGCGGGGCTAACAGCGTAGAATGGCTTTAATCGCCAAACGGCCCACGCCGCGGGGGTAATAAGCGCACTTTTCTCTCGTTAAGCGTGCGAGAGAGAGAGAGTGAGAGGTATCATTCGGCTAGTCTACTTTTTATTAGACACTTTTTTGCCGCCGCCACCGTGCACATATAGAATTCTCATTTCGCGCGAGGGGCTAACGAATGGCGAGCGCGCCTCGTTGCGCGCCTGATATAAGAAAATTACGCGACATAAGAAAAATGTTTCTCATAAAATAATTTTTTAATCGTTTTTTTCTTTACCGCGCTGAGGAAAAAAGATAAGCGCTTGGAATACGGAAACGAAGACTTTAAGTTGAAAAAGTCCAATTAATGCTACTCCGATTTTACAAGAGTTCGATCCACGAGGCCTGAAAATGTAGGCCGCCCGCTGTGTAAAGCAGCAGCATGCCGCGTAATATATATTTGCGTTGACAGTAATTTTCTTCCAACTCGACGGCTTTACATACATATATCTGCGTAGCGAGTCTCGAAGAGCTCGAGCATAACTTTTCATATAAGTCTTGATCAAAGGCTCGCTTATGGAAATCGTCGAAAGATTATGAAATTTCTCGAAATAAAATATGTATATAGGTATCGCTCAGCGCGAGCGTGAAAAAGAGTTAAAAACTTTGGAGAAACGCGCGCGCGCGCGATACTCGGCGTTTTATATAAATGATATAATCCGCGCGAGTCGTGAGCCCGGCGCCGCTTCAACGCAGTAATTTGCGAGGCGATAACGATGACAAATTTATATTAAAAAATTTTGCGTCAAGTTTTTCAGCTCTCTCTCTCTCTCTCTCTCTCTCTCTTGCAGTGCACCGAAACTTATTTACTAAGAGAGTCGTGTTTAATACATAGCGATGTAAAAAAAAGAACAGGAAAAAAAAGTAGTTTTACACAACATCGTACATGTACTTTAGCAATCAATACCAACTCTGTGTACACGCGTAAAGAAAATTTTCCGCCTCGAGCGAAGCATATCGAATAACATATCTAACTTTGCGCTAACATTTCTCACAAACTGGTGTACTACACAGAGGGCAACTTTTGCGCGCGCGTCGATCGATTCCGCTGCACCCAGCCCCCCGCGCCTCGTCCTATGTATATGCACGTTACGTCCTGTACTTTATGTGTACGTACACTTTAATGTACATGCCGCAAATAACTAGCATGGGAACATTTCGATGATGAAGTCTCTTTGGCCATTTGAAGGTACCGCAGACTAAAGCGAATATTGGTCGTGGCGGCGGCGGCGGTATTGGCGACGACACGAGACCAGTCGATAGTTCCGAAGAAGACTCGGGCGAGGAGGACGACGATATCGCCGACGACGACGCGAACGGCGACGAAAGAGGAGAGGAAGAGAACGACAACGACTCCGAGGAGGATGAGACCAGCAGCGAACCGGACGACGACGATGACGACGTCGGAGACGACGACAACGGGGACAGCGACGATAACGACGAATTCGAGCATGAGCTGCGGGCTGTGGCTGCCGCGGCCAACAGTACCACAACTGACAAAGCAGCCGTCGACGGCCGAACACCGCAAAGGGACGAGAAGGACCGCGGCGACGATGGCCAAGCGGCGGCGGCGGCGGCGACTACTGACAAAGAGGTTCGTTCATTGGATTCGCGACAATTGCTTTCGTGGCTTTGCTGGGTATTTTCAAGATATTGCTATCATCTTTCCGCAACAATTAGCGCATTTACTTTGCACTCTTTCGAACTGTTAAATATTGCTTTCTTTTTTTTTATTCTATTGTGTATTAATATACGTGATTATACAGCATGCTTTTTATTAAGTTTAAGAATATATTATGCATTACGTGCTTAAACTTATACAATTATTTTGACTTAGCCACTTGCAGATTTACAGATAGAGTTACACGCCATCTTGTGGCGAAGACTCAAATGGTATTATCCCATTCAAAGTGATTGAATTACTAGTCTAAATTATTTTATATAATTAAATTGTCATCTAATTCAGATCATTTCAAATGCGCCAACAGTGTAATAGAAAAATCCCCAAAAACATTGTAAATTAATTGCCATACATTTTATAAAATTTTTAACGGTAATTTTTTGATCATTAACATATTATTGATTATTTCTACCAGGGTGAATATTGGAACTTTTAAAATATATCATAAATATAATTTAGTTCTTGGTAAATATTTTTTTATTATTGAATGCTTTCTCGTTAAAAAGTTACAACTGTACGGAGTCAATTTATTGATATTCGTCAAACAAAAATTGGAAAATTCATGCTGGCGATGATTTTAGAAAAAAAATGAAATTTCTTCTTTTTTTCATTTCACAAATGCTACATACTCGTTGACGCGTGATTCTTTTGAATTCGCGAAATGGAAATTCATCAATGATATTGAAAACTCTATTATTAAATTCTGTTCGTTAAAATTCATCGCGCGACAATACCGATTGTTTGTGCGAAATGATTGCTTTATATTTCAAAGTACATTTAATACGTTAAATTTAATGCCGTATTTTACTCAATGTTATAATATTTCTGAATGCAGAGCTTTTTGAAAATCCCGCTTGCGAATCAAAAGTTATTCGCGCTCGGTTAAAACACGCACCCAAACCCCACGTTCGCATAAAAAAAGACGCGTCGCAAACTCTCTGAGATGTTCACGCACAAGTGTTTTACGTGTCGTGTACGCGACACCAACAACAAGATAAAAAAACAAAGTTTACGACGGAAAAAGTCAGCATAAAACATGGCAACATGAAAAAATCGCCGCCATACACGATGTAAAAATTCCAAAGATCTCCTCCTCCTCCTCCTCTCGGTATCTACCTATTAGAACGAACTTTTCGGCGTCGTCTTCGGCACCGGAACATTACTCGTACATACTCACACACACATACTGTAAGTTTAGGTCTCGCGAAGAAAATTCATAAACATACATAGAGTTCGCGCCCATATAGAATTTTCTACGAGCCAGCTCGTACATCTCGTAAAAGTTCAAATAATATAACCCTAATTTGGCTCGCAGAGAGCGGAGAAAATTCTAACTTACGAGGGCCGCGGCGCGCGGGGGGGTTCTAAAAATATCAGGTCACGCGCGCGCATTATTAAACCCCTCGAGTTACACGTACGGCGACGGCGTGTGTTTTAGGATATTTACGAGACTTGGTGTGACGGAGCTATTGCCAAAGTTATGCTCGTCTTTTCCTAACTGGCGCGCGCAATAAATTCCAAAGCCGTCGTTATATCACCCCCGCGTCAGTTATTAATATTACGAGTTAATCAATTTTTTTTCTCTCTCTATAATAGTTCATCGACGTCCGCACGATGTATGATATTTCTCATTATACGCAGCCTCGTTGAACATTAAAAACTAAACAAGCGGTCTACACGTGTTATATTATATCGGTGACGCACTGCTGCTGCTGCTGCTGCTGCAGGAATAAATTAGCATATCCGTCGTTTACACGCGCCGGGCTCGGAGCGGCGGGAAAAACTCGATGAGAAATTAATTTACCCCTTATCTTCTTTGAACTTTATGAATAATTCAGGGGTTAATATTGAAACGAAACGGCGCGTTGTCGCCTAGCGTGCAATAGTAGTAAGCTCGGGCGCGTAATATTTTTTATCCCGCGCCACACATTGTTTTATACATAACATATAATATTCGCTACGGCTTATACATCGAAAAATGTTTCATCTCGTCTCTGGTATTAAACGCGCGCAGCAAAAAAAAATCGGTACTTTGTACTCGGTGCGGGTGCCTTTATAAACGCATTTATACCGGCGTATATCGTACACGCGATACAGTTATTATAAAGTCGAGTTCGAGATTGCAGCAGCAGCAACAGCAGAAGAAGCATCAACCCTCTCCCCCCGAGCGCATCTGGAAAAAGATGACGCTCGCTTTAGCCGCCACCGTATACTCGTCCGCGCGAGCCAGCTCTGCTCTCCGGGTTATTAAGTCGAGGAGAAAATTACTTTCGCTTCGCGCACAGCGACTCGACTCGCGCCTCTGTCTGTATATATAGTAGCTATACACGCGTTGGACGTTAACGATGCTTTTAAATTACACCCGCGCGTGTACGCACATTGGCCGGGCTGCAGCAGCAGCAGCAGCAGCGCGAGCGAGAGCGCAAGAAGACTTTATATACATCTACTACCATACCTAGCCGCGCTGCTGTAGCGCTTTTTTTTCATCTCGAATGGCCGGCAGCAACAGCGCGGCTACATAACAAAAAAAGAGTTAGGGGAAAAAATAGCGTACAAGAAGATCGACGACGACAACGACGACGACGACGCGGCTCACGGCAACTATATACCATAGTTTACACGCTGTTGCAGCTAGGCTAGGCTCGTTAATTTTTCGTATACAACCCATAGAAGGCATGGGTGCGCGCGAAAGGTCGTGATGCAGCCGTTAATTGTAAGTAAACACCGCTGAATTAATGAAGAGACGGGAAACGAGCTAGGAGGCAAACTTTTATTTTTTTCGCGAGCACGTCGTAATATATTTGCTCGGGCGAAACGTCTTTCGGGGGAGCTGCGATACGAGCGAGTATACACATCGGCCGAGGCGCGCTTGGATTTTAACAAATTATTATACGGGCTGTTTAACGAGAAACCCTTCAAAAATAAAACAAAGAAAGAAAAACTCGATACCCGTGATATTATTTGCAACACTCCAAGTTGTGTATACACTCGCAACAATTTCAAAGTGGCGCGTCGTACTTGATTCAGGTGAAGGAGTTCAAGAGACGGAAGAAAACATCGTTTCAGTTGAACAAGGAGAAGACGACGGGCAAAGACAAGCGCTTGTCGCCGTCAGCGCTCGAAAAAGAGTCACTTAAACGAGGTGAAAACGTAGCCGTGGTGTCGGCAAAAACGAGCGAAAATACGATCCCTCCAGAAGCGGTGGCAGTGTCCGGCGGAGTCGAGGCACTCGAAGAGCTCAAAGTGCTGGCGAAAAATGAGGTAATAATACAACTGCACTCTTTATTTCTCTTGTTTCGCGTGTACTTATATCGTGTATCGAGCTGTTATCATTGAAATATCTTACAATGTTTACGATCCGATCGTCGCTCGTATACTGAATAACACTTCTAATTCGTTGTCGTCGTGCAGAGAAGTACGAAACGAAGGTACGCGGAGAATCGATTGAACGGCCTGGAGAGCTCGGAAGACGTTCAGTGGCTAATGAGACCTCCTCAATCGACGCAAAAACTACTGAGTAAACGTCAGAGCGGCAGCAGCAACGAAGACGCCGGCAACCCTCTGAAACTCATCAAGGACCTCAAGGAGTACTTGCTGATTCAGTACGCGGCCGAACGAGAGAAGCTCGACGAGCTCAGTGTAAGTGACATTACGCTCGATACTATTCATATAGATATATAGGTCATAGAAACGTCAACTATGTATGGTGTAGAGGTATATTTTTTCGTGAAAATTGAAATGAAGAATCAATCGATGGGCGAGGAAGGAAAAATTAACTTGTCAATAAAAAAAAAACGGAAATAAAGTAATGACAGGTAATGTTAAAAGCGAATCGCTTAGCGTTTTAGCCTTAAAAAGTTTTCCACACAGAATCATTCACTCGAATTGTTACTTTGACAATTGCAGCAGCAGCAGCAGCAGCAGCAGCAGCAGCATGAGCTACACGAGAGATCGACTCTGTAATTGTCTTGTAGCCGCCGAAGCATGTATAACTATATACACGCCTCATATAACTCCGCTTCAGTCGCGCGGCGCGTTACACAGAGCGAACAGTTTCCACGTTTGTAATTAGATCAGTCAGGAGGCGATATATATATAGACGCTGTGTATTGCGATGTAGCACCCCTTGTTAAGCAATAAGCGCTGCAGCAGCACAGCTGCACTTTGGGGATGAACTTATAAATGAATAAAATTGAAAGATATCGAATAAGCTCGCATAAAGCTCGATATTTAAGTGAGTTAGAATTTAAAGAAAAATTTTAAAAGGTACAGCGTTATACGAAGTTTTTATCATCAGCTAAAGTTTTTTACATCAAATGCATTTCTATCTCTTGAGTCGCGACGAAGTCAAAGTTTCGCTTACTAACATTAATTTTTGTAATAATATTAATTTCCTTTTAAGCAAAAGTAAAAATGTCCTTTCGATGGGTTTGTGACCTTTCCGTCTTAGATTTAACATTTTCCAATCGCTTCTCCTCGCATTTCATGCAAACCTTCATATTTTCCGTCTTAAGAGCAACTCAAAAAATGCACAACCAAGATTTGTCCTTTTTACGCTAGACTCGCATCGTCCGATTAAATCATCCGATTCTCAGAAACGAAAGCGAATAGCGCAGCATCAGCTGAAGAATTAATCAGCGTTCCCTATCCCGTTCGCAGGATAACAGATAAGTGAGAGAATATCCGGGTCGCGGAAGAAAAAGAAACACGTAGTTTTGTCGCGCAGAGTGAATAAGATAGGAAGAGAGAAGGAGGAGAGACTTTATGCGCGCAGAGTGCTCGGGATGAGCCAAGTCAGCGCTTTTTCGGGCCAAAGGAAATGTCGAGCAAGAGCGTGAGACAGAGAGAAAGAAAAGAGAATAGCCGAGCCGATCGCCTTTGGACAAAGAAATGCTTATATACTTATATACTGCGTACTTGCCGGGGTCTCGACGCGCAGACGAGCTATATATACCCAGACAAATTCCACGCAGACGTACACACACACACACACACACACCGAAAAAAAACTAGAGAAAAAATGCTGACCGGCTATTGTATCATAATTCTCGTTGCGGATAAGCCGAGCGCGGCGGCAAAAAAGCTCGTTTATCCTCCGAAGCGCACGCAGCAGCAGCAGCAGCGAGCTTCAATTTTGCGCGAGCTTTTTGTATTCGTCACCGCGCGCAGCTGTACCGAAATCGTCGAAAGCTGCGAGCGCAGAGAATCGCGTAGTTAGCTAGCAACAACGTTTTCTCGAAGAAAAATTTCTTGCGCAGCTGTGTGTTGTGCACCGGCCACAATTAATAAGAGAAAAATTCGCAATACGCGCGAGAATATGAAAAAGAAGAATCATCGGTGCATCGGAAAGACGGCTCTATACACGTTTTCCAGTTCGCTTGTGCGCGCAACTTCCGACTCGGTAGAGCTTCTTACAAACGATGCGCCGATTTGGCTTATTTCTCACACAGAAAAAAGCTCTTCGCCCGAGTAATACCGCACACGTAAAAAAGGAGAAAGAGAGAAAAAAACAGGGCGAGCGCGCGACGTATCGCAGATGCGAGAGAGAGAAAGAGCGAGAGCAATATACGTGCCACGAATGCACGAAGCAATGCTGCTGCCGGTGCTGCTGCTGTTCGCGCTCGCGCGATTTTGCGGAATTTAACTCGTGCGCTTTGGCCCGAGGTATACATGCGACTGCTGCTGCTGCTCCTTTATTTCTGGCAAACGATCATCGGGTACCGGAAATACGCGAGCTCGAAGATTTCTTTTGACGAATGGAACATTTTTCTTCTTCTTCGGAGATCAAAAGACGAGCATGTATGCTCGAAGAATTTAAAAATGCTTCATAACTCCGATTTTTATTAATTAAACGTCGTCGCGAATATCTTGATTTATAATTCATACCAATCCATACCCTGCGCGAATACTTGACGTTTCAATAGGCGTTGGCTTCGCCCACACAAATTATACAGGAGATAAAATGCTGGTTCATTAACGCAAGAAAAATTTGATTTGCATGTTAAAGGCCGAGGAGCTGCTGGCGACCGAGAACGTTTTCCAAGTCTTGGCAAAGTTATCGGAAAATCCGGAGCGATGGGAAAGAATTCATCAGCTTTTGAGTAAGACCCCACTCTCCAACTTCAAAACTTACATAATTATCACTTAATACAGAGCTCGAGCTCTCGAGCCCATTAACGGAAAAACGACGATTACGTAATTTTTCTAGTGGACGTCAAAGCGGACGTCGTGGATTACCCGAGCGAGGCGAAAAAACGTCTCGTGGGCGTGTTCGACGGCGAGTTCGCGGAGCCGCTGATGGCGCCTGCGACGACGACGATGCGGACACCGACGACGAGTCCGCCGGCGGCGAGCGAGGAGAGGCCGACGAGAAAGGCGAGGAAAAAGAAGAAGAAAAAGAAGAGGCTGAGAAAACAGAAACTGCTGCGGAAGTTTACGTCGCCGGTCGAGCCTCTATTAGCGCCGACCGACTCACCGCCGACGAAGTGGCGATCGCTGACCGCCGATGTCATGGCTAAGCAAGGAACCTGGTCCCAGGAGGACGGCAGAGAAGACGTCGTCGTCCCAGGCAGCATCGCCAAGGTAAACCGCGTTATATCCGAACTTTAATGTTAACGAAATTAATAAATAAACGTGTTTACTCGGTTATACGGATCGCAGATACGCTACACCGTGCCCGCGACGATGCGCGGCTGGCCGGAGTTTCGCCAAGGCGGTGGAGACGACAAGGAGCAGGACAGCCTCCGAGCCCTGAACTCGGAGCGCCAAGCTCTCATGCTGAAGGCGGCGCGCGAGTTCGACTACGAGGCAGCGGGTGAGCGCGAGCGAACGCTGCATTACGGAAAGATCAGTACGCATCCGAAGGGCTTGTTCGGCAACGACGACGGCAAATTCGACGACAACGACGACGACGATGGTAAGCCTGATATCCACGAACTTTTACACTCGACGCTCGAAAGTACTCGGTATACATAGAAACAATATAATCCTCGACGAGCAATGCTATGCGCGGAGCACGCGCGAAACAAGATAATGCGCGTGGCTAGGAACGCAACTCGAGTTAATAGAAACTCGCATATAATCCGCAGGATCTAGCGGCGGGCGGCGAGCTTATCACTTTGGCCAAGTTGTATCCCACGGCGGTGGCAGCGGCTACGAGCGCCAACGCCCCAGGGAGCAGCTCTCGCTGTCGTATCCGGGACAACGGCATCAGCAGCAGCAGCAGCAGCAACAACAAGAGCGTTTTAACGCAAACTTCGGCCACAACCAAGGATACCTGCCTCCGGGGAGGCAGCAACAGCAGCAGCACGAAGCTGGCGGTGGTGGTAGTTGGGCTGCCAATGCGCCGTGGCGAGGCTACGATCGGGCCTGGAGCGAGGACGACGAGACGGCTGGTGGTGGTGGCGAGATAGAGGAGGAGGAGAAGCCGAAAAATAGTTGGAATTGGCGGCCGAAGAGCCGAGACGAGTTCGAGTCGTCCTGGCTGCAGCAGCCCTGGAACAACGAGCATCGCGATTATTACGCTCGGCTCGAGGACAGAGAGGGAGAGCTGGACCGGGACTGGAGGCAGCGACAGCAGAGCTGGGAACGTCAGAGCACGAGGGTACGGTATTTTTTTTTCATGTATATAAGATGTGCATAATGCTTTGACGAAAATAATCACGAGAGACGAGAAAAAGAAAGAGCGAAATAAATTTCTTATGGGCCATTGTTTCTCTTTTGCTTTGTGTGCAGGAAAAATATCCAGACAGACCGAGAGAGAACGAAATGAGCCGCTTGATACAAAGGCCTGGCGCCTGGCCAAACCGAGAAAAGTCAAAGGAGTACGCCTCGATTCGAGAAAAGTCACCCGAGCGGCAGCAGGAGGAGGAGGAAAATAACGGCGCTAAAAGTGCGCCCAACGGCAGCAACGGCGACGACTCGAAAGACTCGCCGAAATTGACCCTGAAAACGTGGGACAGCCTGACCTCGGATCCGGCGACGTGGCCCTTCAAGCTGCCCGGCGCCAAGCCCTGGCCCAAGGACAAGAACGGAGTCGCGTACAATCCGAACGCCGCGATCGTGCGCAAACTGGGCCTGATCACGGACAAGCAGCAGAGCAGCAAAGACGCCAAGGATTCTCGCAAGCAGAACGACAAGTCCTTCAAGAATGCCTGGGACGAGGCATCGTCGAGCTCGGGTAACAACAATAATAATAACAATAATAGCGACAGCAAGACGTGGCAGCAGCAGCAGCAGCAGCAGCAGCAACAGCAGCAGTCGAGCGAGAAGATCGGCGAGGATTGGAAGAGCGCGGCCAAGTGGAAGCAATTCGCTTATCACAAGGTCACGCAGCCGGGAGGAAGCCTCGCCGCGGGATTCGACAGCAATAACAACAATGGCAACAGTAGTAGCAGCAGCAGCAGCAAGTTGAGCAACAAGAATGCCTTTATCGCCGTGTCGGCCGTCGCCAAGCCCAGATACAACGGCGTCGACAACGACGACTGGAGAAAGAACGACATCGAGGAAATGGAGATCGAGCAGAACAATAATAATAACGATAATAGCAACAACAGGGCGGCACTGGACCTCGACCATCCGAGCAATCAGATGCGAATGATTATCAGGAAAAAGAACGTCGCGCCGGGCCGGCCGGACGCGCTCGAGAATCAATTGGAAAAATTAAAAACGAGCGGAGAGCCGGTACTGGTGAGTGCACGCAAAATTTCGCTCGCCAACGTTTGTAATGAGACGTTGAAAGATACATTTCTCTTTTGCAGCTCGAAGTCAACGTTCACATACAAAATTCGACGGTCCATCGGGATGGATCCACGAGGACGTCGACGCGGCAGGTGGTAGGATCTCTCGACGTTGCTGCTGAGAAAAACGCTTCGATCTCGAAAGCTTATAAAACGTCGACATGAAACGACGATGACATTTTAAATTCTTAAATTTCTTTAGCAGTTTTAAAACTCTTCCTTCGTTTACTTAATTATTGTAATCGATTTGAAAATATGAATATTTTGTAGTTTTTGTTCTCTCTCTCTTTTTTTTTTTTTTTTAATACAAAGTTTTTCATTCCGAAGAATGTTTATGCATCGATAACTTCAAATAAAAAATATTTGCAACTTACTGGTACAAAAAAAAGGATATATGTATCGTACTTGTACTTACTTACTGAGAAAAATACTTTTCAAAAAAAATGACGATGTTTATAGTAATCTTGAGATGTACTGAAAAATTCTCGTAAAAATTACTATGTTGTAGCAATTTTATTGTTAAACAACATAGAAATTTTAATAAAAAATTTTGACCACATTTTAAGATTACTATAAAAGTAGCAATTTTTTTATCGTATTTCCCTCAATGCATATAATATTTACAGTCCTTAAAATATTATCATTATAGTTTTAAACAAATCGATTTATCGAAGAAAAATCGCATTTCACTGGAAATGTGTAATTGTGTTGCGAAATAAAAACTTTTTGTATTATAATAAAACATTTCGATAAATTTGTCAGATACGTTTACAATAAAAACAAAAAAAAAACAATTTTATTTATCTCACAATACTATTGTACAGAAAGTAATATACGTAACGATGTTCAAAAGCTCATTTTTTTTATTTAATTCTTGAAAAAATTGTCCCATTAAAATGATATTGATTGTTGTTTGAAATATAAAGCAAAAAACAGCTTATTATAAAAAGCTATTTAAGATTTTAATAATTATTAATTTTAATTAAAAGTTGATTGTAATTGATATGAAATCCAATCAAAACTGTGAAAAAAAAGTCCTTTGATCCTTGATGAATACGTCTACACTACTTAAAATTGTTTCTCTCAGTTAACTATTAATCATTAACAACTGATAATGTCCTTATTTAAAAAAATTAATTAATTGCTTTAATTGCTTTACCTATTTAGAATCTAGCAATAATTTGTTTTACAAATTATGCTTTAATAACATCAAAGAGTAATGAATATTTCTGTAACATTCATATATAAATCATTTTATTGCATAAAAGTTTGTACATACCTATACAAAAATGATATTTAAAATTCGATTGCGTCAACATCAGATAATTTTTAGTTATAAATTGAAAATATAGTAATAAAATAAATGTAAAGTTCTATTAGCAAACAATACTGAAATGTAAAGACTCGATGTAAAAACGAATGTTTGAATATATAAAAAAATGACAAAAAATAAACGATTTTATAAAACAGATTTTGTTGAATTACATATTTATAAAAAACTGCACTTATTGAAATATCTTATAGATACCTCAAATAACATTTCATGCTGAAGTGCATCGAAATAAAACGTTGAAACTTTTTGCAGTACATTTTATGGCGAAGGACGTCAAATTAATTTGCGAAGACTAATTTATGTCCAACAAGCCCCTTCCGGCGCTCTAAACTATACCTAATTCCAGCGACTACTCACAACTCGTTGATTTCGATGACATATGACATACTTTTTCAAGACGAAAAAATATGCCGCATCCTCGTTCTGCATTACCGATCAAGCTATGAAATACATTTTTACAACTTCTTTTCTTGACCGATTGTCAAAAAACAGCTCTATGGAGCCCTCCGCGTTGTTACTGCGAATAACTATACAAAACCTCATCCCATTTCATTCAGTAGTTTTTCTGGAAAACCGGATCGAAATTTTTCATTTTTTGTTCTCATTTCATTTCAAAATTTTAAATATATTTAGGTCAACAAAAATAGTTACAGTCACGGCTGAGGCATCACCTTAAGAGTAAAAATAACAATTCTTCTGTACACATGTACAAAAATAAGCAAAGTCTACATACTCGTTCTACGCTACGCCCTTACTTGACTAGTAGTAACTTCAAACTATGTACATAACTCTTTGATAAACTTGATCGAAAAACTAAACAGTACATAGTACACAGAATAAGTTTTGTTGCACATAATCGCTAATTTTATTCACACTATTAATATAAATATTTCACTATACGATCACTATAGATAAACATTCAACTTCAAACTGTACATCAATTTTTAACAAACTTGACTAATAAACTAAATTAAATTTATTAAACTGAATAAAGCTCTGGCGACACAAAATCTTCTGCTGAAGTATATCTCGGTAACTTGGTTGTATATCTTTTGAACTTATTTGGAATTTGCTTTTCTGAATAAAAAAAGAAGAAAATTTTCCATTAAACATTCAAATAAAAAAACATAGAAAAAAATCATTATCTATTTCTTGATTATTTTTCGCGATAAGTAATCATAATTAGAAAGACAAAATTTATTGGTCTATTGAAGTTTCTTTATAATCGAGTTTTAATGTACATTATAACATCTGTTATTGATTGAGCCTCTCCTATTTGTTTGTTCTGAAATCATTCTTACACGCCCTTAGCTCTTGCTTCAAGAACAATTTTAAACATTCATGCAAAATCAAAAGGGGCAAGCAAAGAAACACGAGTGCCACAATTACGAATCTAGCAAAGACCCTCGACATTTCCAATAAAAAGTCGAAAAAATCATTCATAGGGGGCAAGTGGTACGAAAATATTATGTACACAAGTACGACGATCAAAAGCAGTCCGACCTGTTTTAAGATAAAAATCAATCGTTAGAATAATTTTGCAGCAGAAAAAAGAATTGATCTCTCGTTTATATCGTTTACCACAAGTGCAGATTCGCCGATAAATTTCAAAGAATCTTTAAGTCTGTGTCTGATCTCTGCCTCTCCGTCGCGGGACACGGATGTCCGTGGGGGTGTCGCTGCGGGTTCGGCTGCAGCTGTCGATGCCGGTGTCGACGCTGGAGTTGGCGCGACCGTAGTCGGCACGGGGATCGAATAGATGCCATTTGCCTCCTCGTAAGTCGGCAACTGCATATCCGATCCGAGCACATCGCTATAAAGTGGCGCTTGATCCCGATGAACACTCTGATGCTGATCGATGGTACTACTGGCCATTTGAGGTACAGTTGAAACTTGATACAAAAACGAGTTGCTACGCTGTTATTTCTACACACACGTGTACAACACACTACGGTAGCTTTCACTGCTTTCACTATTACTGGTGTCACCGAAGCAGCAGTCGTTGCTTGACTGCCGTGAGCACTATTGTCGATCGATAGGAAATCCCAAAAATCTGTTTGTAGTGGAAGTTAATTCTACTCATGTTGGGCTTAACGTCATGCATCGACTTATAAATGTGCCGTTTTGGGTCCCAAAGTTGCGAGCAAATGTGTTATGGTGTGCTGAGGGTCCCTTTCGACATAATGTTTACACTATTTTACAAACGCAATCAGCGTGCAATTTAGCAACAGCATTCTTATATTTCATATCGAGAATATCTTTAAAACCCATAAGTATTAAAAAGCATATTAAAACTGGCCCGAGATCATGACTTATATCCGATGGCAGTAACCAAAGCACAACGAGCACACAAAGAATGCTAATCTGTTTTAAAATACAAAGCAATGATCAGAATAATTAAAAAAAAAAAACAATAATTGATCTATCGTTTATATCGTTTACCAATACTTCTATTATAACATTCAGTCTGTCACGTCGACCGTAGCGAGGCGCAGAAATCCGTCTGGGTGTCGATGCGGGTATCGGTGCAGGTGTTCGTGCGGGTGTCGATGCGACCGGAGTAATCAGTAAAGGGACCGGCAGAAGGCCGGCCGTGGCATTCTCTTAAGTCGGCAACCTCTTATCCTGGGAACTGTGAATCAAAATTTCACATTGTGTTGCTTGACCCTGATGAAGAGTCAATTTTGGATCAATGTTAACACGATCAACACTGCGATTGCCACCTTCCATTGAGACAAAACTTGGGCACTAGTATATGAGCTGCGTTTCACTAATAAACTGAATGCCTTTTGCTCGCTGCTTCTACTGCTGCTCTCGTTGCTCGACAGCCGCGTCATCAGTTAGTAGCTAGATAACTTTCAAAGTATAGATGTAGTGAGAGTCAACTCCATATCTACGCCTGTGAACGTTTGTATTTGACGTGTCGCGCGATCGTTGCCGGTCGGTAACCGCTTAGAGTCGCCGAGCCGCGAGCACATGTGCTGCTCAGTGCCGTACGTACTATACCGAGATAATGTTCACATCGAGCGCTTCCAGTAAGCAAATCAGCAACATAGACAACTCGTAGAAGATCGAAGTTATCTTAAATTTTTGAAATTCCCTGTGGAGATCGATTTATCGTGCCTCTCTTCATTTCTCTTGATCGCGATCATCACTAAGAATTATCTTTATAAGTAGAAGGGATTTAGAACGTCGTAATAGCTATGTTGAACTTTTTAATTTTTGTATGCATACGCTAGATTTTTTTATATTAAGATGCGTGTTAACCAACAAAAGGAGTATTTGCACTACTTTATTAGAAAAAAAAACAAACAAACAAACAAACAAATAAACAATTACATTGGACTAATCACTGGAGACTCAAGAGGGCACTCAAGGAATCACCAAGAATGATGTAATTTTTGCCGACGGCTTCGCTCGGGATGTAGTCGAGCGCTACATCAATAGCGTGACATTCGGCAGAAAATATTAAAGTGTGCGGAACGCGCATCCGACACTACGAGCTCGCGCAAGCACGCGTAACAACGAAAGCGATTAATACCATGATTAAGAACCAAAATATTTGAACTCCAAATTCGTCGACGAAATTTATCAACGAGGGACCCCAAATGTTTAAGGTCAAAATCGCGACGAGCAGAAGCAGAAGAATCTGTTTCGAGAGAAAAAGCAATGATTAGAATAATTTTGAGAAAAAAAAACAATAATTGATCAATCGTTTATATCGTTTACCAATGCGGCAATAGCATTCTTTTTGTCAAAATCACCCAAGCTGGCCACTTCCTCTCTGTTGAAGGACACGGGTGTCCGTGCGGGTGTCCGTGCGGGTCTCGTTGGATGTGTCGGTACGGGTGTCGGTACGGGTGTCGGTGCAACCGGAGTAATCAGTATGGACACCGACTGAAGGCCGGCCATGGCCTCCTCGTAAGTCGGCGGCAACTGCATATCCGATCCGACCACATCGCTATACCGTGGCGCTTGATCCCGATGAGGAGTGTCAATGTAAACACGATCGACACTGCGATCGACACCTTCCATTGGTAGGCGAGACAAAACGTTGGCACTAGTATATGAGCCGCGTGTCGCTAATAAACTGAATGGCTTCACAGCTGCTCGCTGTTTCTACTGCTGCTTTCGAGGCTCGACTGACGCGTACGTCATCAGTCGGTGAATAAAAAATCCCAAAAGTCTAGGTGTAGTGGGAGTTAATTCTACGCCATACGGGCGTATGACGTCATGCGACTCGGTTACTTATAGAAAGTGCCGCTCGGAGTCGCAGAGTCACGAGCACATGGTGCCATTTGTACTATTGAAAGAATGTCGTTGACCCAGCGCAGAAGAATATCGTTTTAAACTCGAAAGAAAAAACTTATTAACTTAAAAAATTAGTTAAGATTAAAGATCGTTTTAGTCTTTTGAGTGTAAAGCGTGCGTTTCTGCTCAGAACGAGAAAAACCATTTTCGAATTTTTATTTTTCCGCGGTCTATAAGGGCAGCAATAAACTATTACATTGGCTATAAGCCCAGGCAGTGTCAAAGTCTACCTGGGAAGATAGCTGAACACGTTTTACTATGCATGTATCCATGTCAATGGGAACATAGATGCAGAAAATATGCGAGGACAATATGTATTTTTAGTTTTTTTTTCTAAAAAGAGAGGAAACGTGAATCTAATCGAAACATATATACAAAGTAACAACGACAACAAAAAAGACGACCACTATTTCAAGTATACCTAATAAGATTAGTCGAAACCGAAATTTTTTACACTATCTCTACAACGATGTTTTCCTGATAAACGTGGAGCTATAAAGTGTGCCACAACCGCATTAGTCTCTTCTTGACGTTTTTGAACCCATTGAGATTAGTCAAAATTCGAAATTTTGTACACTAGCTACTAGATCATGTTCGCCTGATAAACGTGGAACGGTAAAGTGTGCTGCAATGTCAACAATCTCTTCTTGGTGGTTTTACGTATACTAATTGAGATGAATCTAAACTCGATATTTGGTACACTTCCTTGCAAACGATGTTTGCCTGATGAATGCGGAGGTGTAAAGTGTACTGCGATCGCACCAGTTTCTTTTTGACGTTTTCACGTATAAGTATACGGTATATATTTGTGGGGATTTACCCCTCTCTCGCCCATCCCGATGCGCGACCAGCGGCGCAGAGCGGCAAGTTGAGTCATTGTAGCTCGAGCCACGAACGCGACAAGTCGAAGGAGTAAACGCAACTCTAACCCAATTTCGTGTCACTCTCTTCATCTCCCTTTCTCTCGAGGACGTTGGATCTCTCATTCCAACATACTTATTGAAATTAGTTAAAACTCTAAATTTTGTACGCTAGCTATTAGATCGTGTTTTCCTGAGAAACGTGGAGGTTTGAAGTGAGCTGCAAACGCAACAACTCTTTTTTTGACGTTTTTACATCATGTGCTTCAAGAAAATAGTCAAAATTCCACTTTTCGACACTTTCTTTTTGATTAGTCTATCACAGGAATGTCCGCCTTTTAAAACAGTTATTATTATGAGCTACATGACACCAGCAGTTTGACAGCTCTCCGCTTGTTGTATTAGAGTGGGATGACAGAATCGCGGTGAGCACCTAATTACATTTTTTACGGATAAGGCCAGCCACATTTGCTTCTCTATTTTCAAGTTTAACATGTGCCTCGTGAGAATAGTCAAAAACCATAATTTTGTACACCTTCTCTATGATCATGTTTTCCTTATGAATGAGGAGCGGTAAAGATCCGCATCTTGACGTTTTCACACGTGAGCCATGAGAATTGTCAAAATCCATAATTTTGTACAGTTTCTCATTGATCATGTTTGCCTGATAAATGTGGAGCGGTAAAGATCCGCATTTTGACGTTTTCACACGTGCTCCATGAGAATAGTCAAAATCCATAATTTTGTAAACTTTCTCTTTGATCACAGCAACTCTATTTTGACGCTTTCACACGTGCCTAATGAAAACTTTCAAAAGACACAATTTTATACACTTTTTCTTTGATCATGTTTGCCGGATAAATGAGGAGCTGTGAAGTGATCTGCATTCACAGTAACTCTATTTTGTCGTTTTCATACCGTGCCAAAATTAGAATAGTCAAAATCCTAAATTTTGTATACTTTCTCTCTGATCATGTTTTCCAGATAAATGGGGAGTTGTGAAAATCTGCATTTTGACGTTTGCACACGTGCCTAGTAGAAAGTGTCAAAATCTATAATTTTGTTCACTTTTTCTTTGATCATGTTTGCCGGATAAATGAGGAGCTGTGAAGTGATCTGCATTCACAGTAACTCTATTTTGACGTTTTCACATACGTGCATATTGAGAATAGTCAAATCTAAAATTTAGGACTCTTTCTGCTTAGTCATATTTGTCTGATAATCCAGGACTGGAAAAATCTTTCGAAGCAATAAATGACGTGACCGATCTTTGCTTTGTTATAGTGTAAAACGCCAGAATTACTCTCTTGAAAAAGTAAACAACTAATCTTTTTTTATATGACAAAAACGCCCACTATTTGCTACTCTTTTACTGACTTTTTCACGTATGCACACTGAGATAAATCAAATGCCACAATTTTGTTCTCTTTTTTTTTTATTATATTTGCCTAATGAATGTGACGCTTGACTGGACAAAACCACTGGCTCATTAATTAATCAATTGCATAATTTGATAGAATTTATCGATGTTGATTGAAATCCTTTTGGAAAATTATAATTGCTTATGTTTTGATGACTCTTACAAGAATATTTATACATGAATTTTACCTCAAACAGTCTGTTGTGCTTTTATAACTCGGCAAATGTTTCCGAACTCACACTGTCTCTGTTCAAGCTCGTTCGGAGCATTTTCATCTTAATTTTACTTAAATTGATTTGTTATCCCATTCACGTAATCCATAAATGTTCAAAAAATTAGAAGAAACAATAACAACGTTACAAACCCGAAATAAAGAATTGGAAGAGGCATCTTCAATAAAAGAGGTTATAGTGAACAGTGTAAATAGTTTATAATTTCTAATTATTTAAAAGTATATATATAAAAGTCTTGAATGAAAGTTTTAGTTTTTTAGAATTAATTATACGTTTATTGTGAAAAATATTAGAGAATAAATGTTCATTTCGTTATTTCCCATAGCGTTAATGTAATGATTACATGATGACTTAATTACTAAACGTAGAAATAAATTAACAATGTATTTATTTACAATATTTACAATACATTACAAAATTTTACACTTTTATCCATTTGACTAACATTTAAACACGGTAACTATTTGAATTTATATTAATTAATCGTCTATCTGTAATTTCCAAGCCATGATTGTATTTGAAGATATGTACGATGAATTTGCTGGATCGTACGCAACTTATCCAACCCAGTTAATTCTCTATCAGGGAACAACTCTTGAACGATCTTGAGACCAATGTTGACGATTTCTCCATCATTCGAATATTCGTTGTAAAATTTCTCTGCATAGGGCACTAAATGGCTCTTTTTTATCAATTTTCTCACAAGCATATTTTTCCCACGATTATTGAAGTAAAAAGTCGTGTCACATCCCGAAAAAGCATGTAAAAATAATATAATACTCTGCAACCCAAGATGAATGAAACTGTTTGCATCGAACGCTTGAAACTTGAAACCATTGCCTTGTCTGAGCATGAAAATATTGTCCAGATTTTGTGCTTTCGTAGCAAAGACCACAAGTAAGTCGATGTCTTCTCCGACTATCCAAGTCTTGTACTTTTTATTGACTTTTTGAATGGCTGCTTCGACGATCTGCGAAGTTCCCTCTCCTTTCACAAATTTCGTACGAAAATTGTATCTGTGTAGTTCTTTTCGAATCAATTGCACCAAGTGGATTCTGTCGGCGGCTTTGCTGTGAAATATCTTCTCGCTCGTGAAAATCGTACTGCTCTCGTCGAAATCTGCTTCGTGTTCCACATTTTCTACGTAATCATTGAATATAATTAAACAATTACCCTTATAATGTTCTTTAACGTAGTGAACATATGTTTTAATCAAAGTATCGACGG
>CACVKI010140903.1:0-18228 GCA_902732785.1 Trichogramma evanescens | reverse complement strand
AAAAAAAATAAAAATAAAAATAAAAATATATTTAAAAAAGATGAACTGAATTTTTTTTGCAAATAATTGTGTATTTCCACATTTGTAGCGTAAAAATCTTGGTAAATATTTTCTTATGATTCATATTTTTGGTTTCAATCCCCACCCAAAGTATTTCGGTCTTGTAAGGTCGCCTCGAACGCGAAGTCCAGGCTGAAAAACATGTGCTCTGAGGCTTCCTTTTACGATTTATAGGTGCGTATACTATTTTTCGTGAATCGTTAATGTGTTCCGTAGGGATGGATTCGATGACATCGTCAAGAAATTCTTCGAACTCCGGCTAGAGATTCCAATGGCCTCGCTCTCATCAAATTTTTCGATGTGCTTAGCTGTGGCCCTCGACCACAAAAGAGTGACCGAGTTTCTACTGCAGCAGGATGAACCGCTTTTGACCAACGTGGACCAATTTTATATTAATTTGCATTAGGGCTGTGCGAGTACTCGAAAAAACTTGAAGAGTCGAGTATTTTCCTCGAGTTCGAGTCGAGTAAAACGTGGCGAAGTTAAATTTGGAGACTACAAGAAAGTGAAAGTGAAATCGTGCGTACGCCACCTATGCATCACTTATTTCAGTGTATGTGAACTTTCTAATTATGAGCCATGTTCACATTTTGGAATGATAAATATTAGGAATTATGAATATTCGGAATGTTTCAATACACTATACACAATACAATACACAATTCCTATTTTCAAATATTCCGAATATTCATAATTCCTAATATTTATCGTTCCGAAATGTGAACATGACTCAACGTATAAATGCGTCTGTATTTTGTACGCGACATTATATTCGCGCGTGCGTATGCATCCGTGTGTTATCCATGCACCGAAAAACGATCGCTATTCTTTCGCGCGCGAAAATTACTCAACGCAGCAACAGCAGCAGCGCCACAACAAGCTTTTCTCGAGAGTACCGAGTATAAGAAAATTCCATTATCTCGTGATTCACGTGTATAAATACACGACGATGTGTATAAGAAAGAAAACCCTCGACGCACGAAATACACGATATATAGGATAGCCCGCGAGACTTTGAATCGCATCGCATCCCCTTTTACCCGCAAGAAGAGGAAGAAGAAGACGCGGATGGTGAGGGTACACATGGTAGCGAAATTTAATGCACACACACGCGTACGTACATAGGTACGCGCACGTACGAGCCGCGCGAGTAATGGTAATTCTGTGCGTGCGTGTGAGTAGAGCTTGCGAGCTTGCGCGCCTCCACTCGCTGTTTACGTACACGTATCATATACGCGTATATATATACCGACTAACGCACACGATCAAAGTGGAAAGTTCGCGTCGTATAGGGTATATATTGCCTCGGCGGCGGAAAGGAGAAATCCGTCACGCCTCGCACGCGTGTGTGCCTGTGTATATAATATTCTCTACTACCTGCCGCGCCGCAGAGCGAGATAAGCTGTTGTTACCGCCGCTGCTGCTTTTCCCGCGTGATGCGATTTTTTGTTTACTTTTTATTTGCGGTATCTTCTTTGCCCCCATATATGGTGTATGTATATATGTAGGTAATTCCCTTCTTCTTCCTGGCTGCTGCTGCTCTATGTGCCGCGCGTGACTTTCCATTGTTATTTCTGCATTATGCACCCCCACCGCGCCGATAATACATACGTATACTCGTTCTTTTTTTTTTTTTATTACCATATACGAGCGCGCGACGAGGGAAAATGCGCGCCTTGTTTATATCGCTTTACGCGGAATATATAAGTTGACGCGTTGTGTGTACACGATATAAACAAAGTTGACGCGCTTGTAAAAGTTTCTCCATTGCTTCTTCCCTCCCTCCCCCCTTTTTTTTTCATAATAACAATACGTGCCTCCCTCCGTCCGACTTACCGTTTGATACCTTTGGCGGCGGCCTCCTTGAACACGCGCACGTCGTCGTAGTCCGGATTGATGGCGCCCGTGGGGCTGTAGACGAGCCGCTTGGCCGGCAAATTGATGGGCAGCACGGCGCCGCAGTCGAACAGACCCGAATCGAGCTCGCCGCTGCAGTAGAGGACGGATTTGAAGGGCTCGGGCTCCTCGCCCTGGCCCGGTGGCTTGCCCGAGACGAGCACGATACCGTCGTAATCCGGGCTGCAGACGTTGGTCTCGACCAGCAAATCCGTGGGGATGTACCTGTGTGGGTGGTGGTGGTAAGTAAAGTAAGTAAGGATGAAAAATTTAGACCAAAGATTATTATACGTATTAGAGTGTGATGTAGCTACTAGAAGGATCGGAGGAGCTTAGGATAAAAATTAGTGGGTGTTATGGAATTTTTGTCAGTACGGATAAACGTCTAGAGAGTGGCAAAAAAAAGGTCGAACGATTCTTTTTTTCTGCTCCGCGCAAACACAAAGTACGAAACGCAAACAAAGCACATGCATACAGAGTCAGAAATAGCCTTTGAATAAATTCCACTTTGAGAATAAGTAATATCGCGCATACCGCCCGCGCCCCGAAAACCCCGTGGGTTGCTGCTGCAATTATCAATTCCAAGTTGGAATTTATCAGACTCGGAGAATGCCTTTCTCTCTCTCTCTCTCTCTCTCTCTCGCTTTGACGGGTTTGGAACAATGCACACGCGAAACACTCATCATCTTGCAACTGCGACTGCTGTGCATTGCACACTGGGTCAGAAAAAAGGCAATTCGCAAAATAAATAAATACGTTGCAAGCCCGGAGTTGCACAAATGGCTTATATACAGCTACTGCGCGAGCTCTGCGCGGTCAAGTTAAATGGACCACTCGCGAGAGAGGATATATTTTACGTACATGTGAGTGTATGGGTGAGTGAGTGCACACATGGCCAATAATAATACGTACGATCGAGAGTGGAAAAGTATAAAAAAAAACGAGCTTGTGTGTGCAGTCGTATAGCGCAAACGTGCGTATTTCTCGACTTACTGAATTCAAAAAGATCAATACAACGGGGGCAAAAGAGAGCGAGAGAGAGAGAGAGAGGACGTGTGCATACAATGCGTGCGCCACCTCGACGACGCTGGATCAATTTTTCTCTTTTCTTTACGCGCTCGCGGGGATCTATATACATTCGGTTCGGTTACACAATGCGCAAATCTCCATGGTGCCGTTTTCCCGCGGCATAGGTCAACGGGAAAAGATGTTGATAACACGAAAAAAAAAGAGAGAACGAGGAAGGAAGAAAAGCCAAGTGGGAAAAGAGTCGGATTATACGCTGCAGTAAAAATGTAGGTTGTCAAGGATCAAAAACTACACACACGCCCGTTTTTTCGCAGGAGAGAAGAGAATAAAAAAGTCGAAATAAGAGTTGGGGCGAATCGGCGATCAATTTGTAACGAAAAAAAAGTAAAGAAAGACAGAGAGCATGGAAAAAAACCAACGCAACCCAGGAAAAGTTTTTTAAATCCTCGCGTATTACAACGATGAAATATTACAAGTCCGCGCGCGCGATTGGCCGAGTAAAAAAGTTTTAATTCAATCCGCCGGGGGTAGGTAGAGCTTTTGCCGTTTTATGTACCTTTTTTTTTTGATAAATTTTGGAAACCATAACGCGAGTTAAGTAGTTTGACAGTTCTTAATGAAAAACAATTTTTCGGATTTATCCAATCTATTACAGTGCTTTTCGAGAAAAAAAAAACAAAACGTTGTATAAGTTCAAAGAGATGAAAATCGTTTCGAGAAAATCACTTTCCAGGGAAAAATTTTTCTCGATACAAAAATGGAAAATGCTATGATAAACTTTTTCTTGTTTTTTTTTTGTTTCGTCAAAGCTATTCGAAGTCAAGCCGAGAGAGAGAGAGAGAGAGCAGCAGTCGAACGAGGAATTTCGAATGAACTCGACACACAATCACTCGATCCATTGTTTACTGCAACTTCATGCATAAATTGTTGCGCTTTTGTTTGTCGCGCGCGCGCGAAAGAGAAATTTTATGTATCGCAGAGGTTGTTGCTGCCATGCACGGGGGCAAAAAAAAAACATCTCGACACGCACCATTCAACCGTTTAAAAAGTATAGATGATCCGGTTAGTTTATTATATCGACGATGAAAAGCTCGAGTTGTATTATTATTATTATTATACCTTTAAAAAATCAACATAGCATTGTGGAGAGGCTCTCTAAATTCTAAACGAGAATTCTTGAACTTGAGTAAAAAAATAAAAAAAAGATTTAGTTTCACTAGTCGGCACACAAGAAAGAAAGAAAAAAGCAAAATCTACAAATAAAAATACGTTTACGACAAAAAAGCAGTGAACAGTACGTTGAGTAATCGTTGGCCATGGAAAATCTGTTGCTCCTCAAGAGTCTTGAGAGTCTAAAGTGAGCCTGCCTATCGCCGAGTAGCGGCGAGGTCCGTTGCGACAGTGTACAAAAATGGAAGGATCGGCTCGATGGGATGCCGCCGCCACCCCCCGTTCTTGGCAGCAGCACTCGACTTCCGCGTGATCCTGTGGCTAGCAAGAGTCTCGCGTCTAACCTGACCAGAGACAATATCGCGAGCCCCGCACCTCCCGTCATGGTCGTTTTGTTATTTTTAATATCTAATGTATGCTGAGTTTTACGATTTTTTTGTTTTGGTTTTTATAAGAGTTACGATAGCATTAGAATGGCACTACGGCGGGCTGAAATAGGAAAAAAAATAAAAAAAACAATGCTTGGTAAGAAAAAATAATTTAGATTGAGTCTTGCAGCCAATACATAAGGAGAGAAAAAGCTAATTAGTGCAAAGTAGGCAGAAAATACATGCTGGAGAGAGTCATTAGAAAACACCAAATGTAGAAAGGAAATTACAAGTCAAAACGGTCTTATTTTGTAACGAGGATATGTACAGAAAGAGCACAGTCATCCGATCTTATTGCAACCATTAGTCGGTACTAAGCAGAAAATTGTCGAATCAGGAGCACGTTGTGTGCTCGATTGATTAATTTTTACCGTGAAACAGCGACGTGTGGAAAATTTACACAGAGGCCAAGGTATTGTTATTTCTTTTTTCATTTCACACACAGACGCATTACAATTGGATCGATATAGCTTTCGAGAGCCTGAGAGAGTGAACAGACGAAAAATAAAAAAAAAATAAAATCATCGAGAGAGAAAAAAACACGATAAGATGCGCGTCGAGTGCGCCGCGCGCGCTCTGTGACAATAAACAAACACGAACTGGTATACGCACTCGTCGTGCCGTATCTTTCTCGACTCATTTAACTGCTATGCGTATGTGTATTCATATTTCTGTTCTTTTTTTTCACATCAAAGTGGACAGTGTGAGTAACAACAAAATAAAAAAGCCTGGGAAAGAAGGTAGGTCGGTAGGTATAGGTGGGTGAAATCAAGAAGAGACTAAAAAAATTATTAATTGCTAAAAACTCACCTAGTCTCCATTGCTGTGCAGCGATTATGTCGCAAGGCGACTTACGGCGATTCTCAAAAAAAGGTTATATCCAAATCCACTGTAGCACCCTGGATCTGTCTTAGGGTCGAAGCGATTAACCTAGAATGCAGAGAGAGAGAAGGAAGTTAGTAAAAAAAAAATCAATCGTACGGGCTCGATATCACGGGGATTCCTTGTAGAGTGTCAATGCTTGTTTTTTTTTTCATCATCTTCTTACCTGTATACTTACGATACATAAGTAAATGACAGTCGAACGGGTATAGACACACACACGGAGAAAAGAAAAAATTGATAAAGACAAGAGTTGCTGCTGTGCAGAGCGATGCTGGGAAACGATAATGTAATTCAACGGAGACTCTGTATGATTAGATAGCGCGCGTGGAGGCGCAATTACATTGCATAAAATTCCACCGGTGTGGTGGTGATGATCGACGATTATGATTAATTAATTTTGCTTTTGATAAATCGCAAAAAATATTAAGAAGTAAACATGGAATTAACGGCCAACGTAACAGTACATATTTTATAAAAACACAAACACGACTCTCGTACGTATAATAAGCGATATGTGCGCGTAGCAGAAGCTATATATAAGTACACACAGACACGAACCACAGACCTATATTTTGCCTTGCTTTACATATGATGTGTTTTCTCGAGTTTACTCTCTGCGTGGCATTCGAGAACAAATTTGTAAACGACCCGTCTTGAATGATCTAAACGATGCGTAAAAAGCACGAGAAAATCGACGAGAAAAGCTTCGCGCGAATCGATATACAACGATGATATCGAGGAAGCAGCGCGAAATAACCTCAAAACAACGTCGACGCCGATGCCGCGCGTATAACTATACATGCATACTACGACATCGTCGTCGTCGAGCCGCGGGGGGTTAATTCACACACGGACACCCAAGAACTCGAACCGTTATATCGCATAAAAACGAAAGAATGAAACAAAGAAACTAGACGAGATATCGTCTTTATCGATAGGTGCGTTTTTGTGTATATACGTACTTCTCTATGCGGATCTTGACTGCAGTTCGCTGCCGAAGGATGACTATGACGATGATATGTATCTTTTTGGTATACGCGCACACGCTGCAGCACAGACGATTCAACGCCGACTGCTGTATATAATCTTCTCAGCGGCGGCAGCAGAGACAGCCTATACACATATACAACTCGAGACTCCGAGTGACTGGCCTCACCTGTGTATACACACATACAAGCTGAAGTTTGTGGTAGTGGTGGTGGTGCTGCTGCTGCGACTACACTTGTATACAGCATGCGCGCGTGTACGCCGGGTCGTCATGAAAAACGGCGCGGCAAACCCTTTAAAAAAATCAAAATTACTCGTGTGTTGTACAATAACTTTCACAAGTTCATGATTTTCATTTCTTGGGCTGCCTGGATATAAAAAGTGCGTCAAGAGAATAGATTTTATTTCTTACACACACTAGAGTTTACGGCGCGCTACGCGCGCATTATACTACGTCTATGTCAAATTGCGCATGCAGAGCAGACGGCGGTCGACTGACTGCGGTGTCGCTCGCGTAGCGTAGCGTATAGCCGCTGGTGTAAGCCAATCAGAAGCCGTTTTATCTTGGCTTCACTTTTAGGTCCATCTCTTTTTTATAAGTTAGATAGATCGACGACTCATCGCAGGTTAGTCCTGATATTCGGCAGTGACCCTCGTTTGATCCACCAAGAAGTTTCGATAACGCGTAAGTTCATATATTATTTATACAAAGTATAAAAGTGTGTCAAAGGGATTTTCATCTCTCTGTCCCAATACGTAATATTAAAGATATGTCATCCGATAAAATCTTATACATTCGAGTTGATCGTCGTCTGGCGCATAAAGAAACTCACCACCGCCACTATCCACGAATGAAATATAATTGAATTCTCGTCATAATTCTGGGCTCTATATATCCAGTACGACCCCTGGCTTCGTATGTATATATGCTCTCCCTCAGCTATTAGCTCCTCGAAGCTCGAGCTAGCTATCACCCGGGTCATGTGCAGAGACAATATTCAGAATAGTTCCTCGAAACTCTGCCGCGATGCAATCTTCCTCACCTCGCACGAGCAGCTGTATAGATATGATAAATGTTGGATTATACATAGATGTAGAGTATATTGGAAAAGGATCGTAATGAGTGGTGGTAGACACGATCGATTTTACTAACAAAAATTTGTTTTAATTCGACGACCTCGACGCAATCATGTACATTGTACATGACGATCGTGTAATAATATTAATAATAATTATCTACATTTATTATATTATATAGTTCTTTTAACTACGCCTATTAAAAAATAATAATTAATAATAATCAATGATATCTATTTGATAACTCCTCTCTTTCTTCTTTTTTTTTCGCATCATCGTTATTCGCGTATTGGGCCGGAGAGCGATTAAAAAAAAAAGTTATCGGAAACACGTATACACGCACTACTACGTCGCTCTCGAGATTAGAGCACACACGATTATTTGAGACATTTTTACAATGAATTCGGATAATAACATTTAATTGTACACATTTATAATAATCATAATAATATAGGGCTCTCGCCAGTCGATTCGCGGCAAATCACAATGCACTTAATAAATGACAAACAACAACAACAACAAAAATCATCTATCATCATCCACGTTGAAACGTCGATTATTCTTTCAAACATGTTACGTAACATGTATCGCTTATTATATTATTTATATTTAAAAGTCGCTCTCGCACATTATTTCGCACTCTATACATAAATCGTATATATAAAATATAAATATTTTCCAAATACTTTTACAATATACATTTTAAGATACATACTCCTAAGTTTATGGTTTATTTTTTTTATAAAAAAGGGTGTGTATTATATTTAAACTTGCAGCCTTTTACCCAAGATATTTTTCATCAAAAACGGCTGATTATATAAAAAAAAATCAGCCTTCGACTAAAGACCGATTAAAAGGATACGCACGATATACCCTCTATTTCTTTTCTTTTTTTTTTCGTACTTATCAGCGAGTATTCGATTACATATTTCGAATAATATGCTCGATTTATGATTATAAGTATTATTTTTGTAATAAATTAAATATACACATAGGAATATGTCAGATCCTACCGCAGTATTCGATTTTTTTTTCCATGATTTAAGCTAATATACGATTGCTATACATTTAAAAGATACGAACTAAACAACGATTGATTAACAATGCACATATTTAAAAAAAAATCTCTCGATTCAAGCACTCGAGTCGTTGATTAATTTTTCCGCTCTTTTCACCGAATACTGACAACAACATCGTCCAAGACACCTCTTCCATTCGACACAATTACATCTACCTATATTTAATGCAACCGCGCGCACGATATTCTCTCGGACAACAACGATTTTAAAATTAAAAAAAAAAAAAAGAATAATTGAAGAAAAAAAACATCAGTCTCAAAAGTTCGAAACGTCGGTACGTGAAAAGCTGCTGCTCCTCAGAGCTTCGTACCGTTGTTTTGCACTTCGTTCGTCACCTCGAGGGTGGCCTTCTTCAGGGCGTCGAGCTTCTCCAGATAATTGATGTCCATCTGGACCCTGTGCTCGGCCACGCCGTTGCTGCCGACCTTCTCGCTGTTGACCTTGAACGACGAGTCGTCGCTGATTCCGGTCGAGGCGCTGACGTTGTTGTTGTCGCTGCCGGCGGCGCTGTTGTCACCACCTGCCCCACCTCCGGCACCACCTCCGCACGTGGCCGGCGCGTAGAGTCGCTGCTTGCCCGGGAACATCCTTGACAATTTGAGCACACAGGGATGGAGGAGATGCTCCTGGTAGGCGTCCTCCTTGGCGTCAGCCGTCAGCAGACTCACTATTATGCCGACTATGACCGTGGACAAGCTGCCGATGAAGGCGTAATACATGTAGGTGATGCCGTAGATGTTGTCGAGTATGGACTCGGGGGTCTCGTCGACGAACAGATGATCGGGCGTGGCGCTCGACCACTGCTTGGGAACGAGGTCCAGCGGCTTGGTCATGTGCGACGAGAACGTGTCGTTGCTGCAGCCCGCCGTCGACAGCGGCAACTGCTGCACCGGTATGTCGAGACTCAGCCGGCCGAAGGTCAGCCAGAGGGTCGTGGCGTGACTGAAGATCATACCGGCCGCGGCGCCCTTCCAATTGGCGCAGGGCACGAGCATGGCCAAGATAAAGGCGCCCAGAAGCGGACCCGAGGTCGCGGAGGTCATCAGCATCGACGACTCGATGACGCCGGGCAGTTTGCCCACGAGAAAACTCACGCCGATTACGAGCAGACCGTAGACTATGGCCAGCGACTTGATGATCTTGAGCTGCTGATTGTCGCGCAGATTGCGCATGGCCGGGATCTGACTGAGGAAGTCCTCGAAGGTGACTGTGGCGAGGGAGTTGAGTATGGAGACGGTGATGGTGAGCGAGCTGTTGAAGAGGGTGGCCATGACGAGACCGAGCAGGCCTGGCAGATAGACGAACTTGTCCTCGACGTAGAACGGGACGATCTCGTCGAATTTCGAGGTGTAGCCGAGACTCAGGGGATCGCAGTCGGCGTAGTTGGCGAATATCACCATGCCGACGATCCAGGAGAGCGAGAAGAGCACGGTGATCACGGGGATGTTGGCCATCATGGTTCTGTAGGGGGGCACGAGAGAACAAAATAATAATAATAATAATAACGATCGAGTTCGAATTCGCGTTTAAAAGTGCTGCGACACTCACTTGACGACTTTTGTCCGACTGCCCATGCTGAAGTAGCGCTGAACGAAGTTCTGCTGGCAGCCGAAGATCGAGAGGCTCATGAAGAGCTGGCCCAGGATAGCCGAGACGGTGTTGACTCGAATCGTCGGATCCATGTTGAAACTACGTTAAAAAAAAAAATAATAATAATAATTCACGATATAAGTACACAACGATGAAGATTAATATCTATATTATGTAATTGATGATAAAACACGTGTGACGACTCACTTGAAGAATTCGAGACGGCCGCGTTCCTGGGTGATGTTCACGACGGTGCTGATCCCGCCGACGTCGATCGTGCCGTGAATGATTATGACCAGTGACACTCCGATCATGGTCAGTCCTTGAAGTACGTCCGATAGAATAGCTGCTTTTAAGCCTCCCTGCGATCATAATTTTTTTTTTTTTTTAGAGAATATAATGTGATGGATTTTTAATCGATCAGTGCAATAATAGTATACCATTAGTGTAAAAACGATGGAGATGGCCGTTATCCCACAGATACTGGCCCAGTAGGGCAGACCAATGACGGTCTTGAGGGCCACGCAGGGCGTGAACACCGTCACCGAGACGTTGAGCAGACTCCTGATGACGTAGGTGAAGCTAGCCAGTCTTCGGACCAATTTCGATTTGAATCTGCAGAAAATTATTTAAAAAACAAACATGTTATTCGGGACGTGCACTAGATAAATAATAATTATACGAAAATTGTAATTGCAATTGAGGACAATTGAATTACGGTTCCGTTTCGTTTTTTACGGGCGTAATAATTTTTTTCTTTTTTTTTTATTGCATGAAAATGTGTGTGAAAATGGCACCTCTAGTATATATTATAGTAGTAGACGATGACTAACGCGCACGACTATGACTAATAATTATTTCGCGAAAATTTGTAAGAGAAAGAGAATACTCGATCGACGCTTGCAAACTCTAAAAATACAATGTACACGAAAACTCGGTGAGGAAACTATTGGTTTTTTTTTACTTCTCTTTGTCTCTCGGTGCATCATCGTGTGCATAATACCTTGTACTCTTCCAGTTTCGAGTGAAAAATTATTAAGCTTGTAAAATTGATTGACAGTTTTCTACGGCGTGACGTGCGTGCGCGCAGTGCACTGATAATGACAATAATTTATGACTCGCGAATATATAGTTAGCATTGGCGAAAACAAAATAGGTGTAAAAATGAAAGTCGAGATAATGCATAATGCATCGCATGCTCTTACCTCATGTCCAGATACTGATAGACCGAGGTGATGCCCAGACTGTAGTAGACCGGCACGAAGGTGAAGCAGACTATGGGATAGGCCAGCACCATGCCGTACAGCGTCTCCCACATGGCGCTGCCGCGATAGTAGAGCTCGCTTGGGTAGCCGAGAAACGATCTGACCCCCAGGGTGCCCCGGGCGATGGACAGCATCATCGCGCCCATGGACACACTGGAGCCCGTGGCGAAGACGTAGTCGGCCTTGGTCTCGGTTTTTTTGCGCGCGCGAAATTTGCCCCACAGCGGTATGACGAAGCTGACGGCGATGAACACGGTGAAGACGAGATAGTCGACGATCAGCGACGACGACTCCATGGCTGAGTTGAGGTAGGCTGTGGCACCGGCGTCCGCTGCGCAAGAGTAAAGGTTCAATCGTGAGATGTCGACTGGGAGCTTTTTTGCGTAAACGATGCGTGATATATACATATTGTATGTGCGCGAGGCGCGAGCTTGAGCGGGGGCAGATTTTTTTGTAGCGATTAGATCGGATCGCTATAATAAAAAACGAAATCGGTCATTGGTCGAGTGTGTAGGTGTTGTTTTTCATTAGCCATGCTAATACCCAAAAAATCATGTACTTTTATCGGGGTGAAAGATCTAGCCGTGCGTAGCGATTGAATAATAATTTTTTGCTTTTATTACTCAACACTTTTATGCGTGCCTGATTACATTGCTCCAAGGCTGTTGGTTCTAAACTCGCACGTACGCGTTAAAAATCAGAGCAACGACATTTGACGATCGTCACACAAACATCTGCACACTCGTGCGGGATGACGAGATGTGTTTGGGTACAGAAAAAAAATGACTCGGCTATTATTTGCTCGTAACGTGTTTCAACCAGTTTTTCATATTATAATAATCACGATTTAACGATAATAAACTTTAAAGCTCGACGAAGGAGAATATCGCAAGGAATCGCGGATTGAAATAAAGAGAAGAAGAAGAAGACACTTTATTTTTTATTTCAAAGATAACGCAGCTGCCGATTCATTATGACACTCGTGTGCACCTCGCGCGCTCGCGGCCTCACGAGAGTCAAGCGTCTGCGCGCGGAGCTTATTTAAAAAAAGAAAGAGAAAAAACGAAGATCTTCTGTCAATACAATTGCATAATATACCTGTAAGTGCGCGTACTTACGAATTATCTATACGTGTGTAGCGCCTCTCTTGACGAGATCGCGATGTCAACGTACGCTCCGATTTGTGACATTTTTGCGCGCGCGCGATAAAAATATCTCTCGCTCTCTCTCAAGGTGCACACGCATAAAGAGAGAGAGACACACTTAAATACCGAATCGCGGGCCCGTGTGTAAAATATTACTAACTCGTTATGTAAATCAACACGCATCGTTTACGCGAGGAATAAAAAAAAAAAGAAAAAAGACGAGTAAGCGTGCTGCTGCTGCTACTTTTTTGGAATATGGAAATGAGTGAAAATTTATACGCGGCGAGTTGGGAAGAAAATCGGTGCACTTCTTGACGCGCGCGAGCGCGAGCTTGACAGATTACTATACTCGTGGTTGACATTTTCGTGTAACACGCCCGATTTCGTTCTATAAATATAATTTTAGGGAATTTGAAAAAAATTAATAAATTGAAGTATCTGGAGTGCTCTATAATTTAGAGAGGATTAGAAAGCAGTGGGAAACGATCGGAAATTCGATAACAAAAATAAAATTATCTGGCACTTGAAATTTTCGCACAAAATCAGCATTAGCAATAATGCAGTAAATTAAGTAAAAAATCGTTGAAATACCAAAACTCACAATTCGTTCGTCTCTTCTGAATTACACTATATCAACTCAACGAGTCCGTAGTAGCACACGCACAGAAAAAGTCCTGCTCTTCTCTGTCGAGAAATTAAGGCGCGCTCGCGCGAAGTGTTGCAAAAATCGATGAATATATTAATTAGATTATTTCTGATTCATTTATAAAAAACACTTCATGGGACGAGATCACTTATTTTGGGTGTATTATACAGAAAAAGGTGACACACAGCTCGTTGGGTCTCTCCTATTTTTTTCTCTCGATATTAATCAAGGAACATACGCGCTCGCAGTGTCACGCGTAAGTCTCTCACTCAGTCTCTCTTTCTCTCTCTCTCTCTCTCTCTTTTCTCACTGTTATAAGGCAAGTGTCGACGAGCAACTAAGCAAGTGCAGCTCGTCTACTTAGGTATTATTATGAGGCATATGACTATACGCGCGACTGTGTGTGTATGCGTGTGTGCATGCGTATATATCCACGACGACGTTTGAGCAAATACCGAAACCCCCGTCCGCTTGTGTTGCCGTCGCTGCTTCTGTTGCTGCTGCTGCTGGTGTCGTCGTTGTCGCGCATCCTCGGTGCCGAAGAAGAAGAAGACCCGCACACAGGGTACTATCGCACTCGCGCAGAGAGAGAGAGAGAGAACACGACGATTATGCATGCACACAAATGATGATGATGTTGCCTTCTGCCAGCAACAGCAGCAGAACGCATGTATGTATGTATGTAAAAGATCGCCGAGAAAGACCGAGAAAGAGAGAAGCCGTCGACGTACCGCGAAAGGAGGTGGAAACGATGTTATACTACTATACGCGTATACGCGGCCTGTGTGTATCGGTGCATGTATATACAGACGTACGTATTGCAACTTTTGCATAAAAGAGGTGGAACGAAGAGCCGTTTCCTTTTCTTTTTCTTTTTTTTCTTCATTTTCATTATATGCTTGCATATACGTGCGTACACTCAGGCGTAAGGATAAATTCCGATAAATTTATTTGTTTGTTATATACTCTTAGTCCCTTTTTCCTCTGTCCATCTCTCTCTCTCTCTCTCTCTTTATCTCGACTTCGCTCCGAAGCAAAATCGATGATCTCGCGCTATATACATCGCGGCTGGCTATTCGTCGATACTCGCAGGATGTGTGTGTATAATACCTCAGCAAATAATATCGGATTTTCCTATGCGCTCAGCAAAACATTCGACGAACGAAATTTATACATAATATATACGCGAAGGCCGCTCACACACAACTTCTTAGCGAGTTTAGTCATTGACGTATTAGAGACATGATTTTAATGTGTCGCGTAGTAGCTATGACTCAAAGTCACGAATACGATTATTGTTGTTACCGGGCAGCGACGAAAAAACTTGTGGCGTAGTTTCTTGAATTATTGAGAAAATTTACTGCTTCGTAAAAAGGGCCCTGGTATCGTGATCGATGTGTCACTGGCGTACGCATAATATCACTTTATAATTACCGAATCAAAGCCGATGATAATCGTATTTGTGACCACGATTAAACAATTTTATATAATAAAAAAGAATCTTGATAAAATTCTATATATAAGCCTTTGTAAATAATTCAGCAGCTGATAAAAGCATTATTATTCGAATATCTGTATGCGATTGTTGCCGTGCTATTTCTCGAGTGCGCGCATGGAAAAAGCTCCAATTTTAAAGAAATCGAGGTCCACAGCGTGATATCAATTGACATCACAAGACATCGTCTCGTTTCAAAGAAGTGTTTTTAAACTATATACTACACTAACTGGTCACGAGTTTCGAACGTGATGACCCCACTCGAGCATTTCTTTCCTTTATTTTTTCGTACATACATTAGTGAAAAATTGGAATTACCGATTCGTCTTTCTCGTGCGCGCGAATGTCGAGTACCTTATCTGGACCATGCGCGAAACATTTTACATGTTGACCTATACACGGTCTCGAGTGCGCGTAATCTGCTATCAAAAAGTTCGCCGTCACTCCGCGAACAAAGCCCCCGCGAGCGGCCGCACTTGAACGATATTGAATATATAAAATAAAAAGACCAGCTAAGAGAGACAACAAGAAAAAACAAATCTTGTCGAGTGTCTCGGGGCTAAGAGAGATCCATCGATCCTTATCTCTCTGACTTGAAAATAAAAAAATTTATTAACCCAAAGTTCGAGTGCTCCGCGCGCGCGCGCGCGTTGATCCTTGTACATATATTTATCGAAACTGCGAGCTCTGATAAGGTGGAGGCTAAAAAAAAAACTGCAATGTGCGACTAAACACTATATATACCGTTGTATAACGAGGGAATAAAAATATCGCCGAGCCCAAGTACGAAAAATATGTATAATAAGTACCGAGTGGAAATTTTATTATGTTATACGAGCGTACGAGAGAGACTCGAGATTCGAGATCATTGTTCGGCACGTGTTCGTATGTCGACGCCGCCGCTGCGAGGGAACAATTCGGCTGACGCGATCACGTGCTTGGCGCAAAAAGGCAATATATAGTGTTGTAATTTTGCTATATAAAGCCGATATATATGCCAACGTTTGCTCGGCAATAATAAATATAATATTGGAGATGTGTGAGCACAAGTGCAAAAGTGATTTAAGCCTCGGTTAATTACGCGCGCCGCATATATTTGCAGAGAGTGCAGCCAGCCGTAAGGCTCGTAAAATCCTTTATTAATGATTTTTTTTTTGCGAAACATCGTACCGATCTCTGCGTTCGAAGAGACAATTTTAACCCAAATAGCGCAATGGATCATCGTCGGAAATACATATATCGAAGCTCGAGGAATAATACAAAAAAAAGAGCAAATATTTTCTCACATGATTTACTGCTTTTTTTTTACAAAATTGTATTTATTATTATTCAATCAATATGTATCGAGTGCCTTGGTACACAACAGGCAGCAGCACTGATAATGATATTTATCCATAATTACGCGCATGTTTTTGCATGCGAATCGGATTGTTTACTCAGTCACATTCTAGCGCGCGCGGCGGGATGTGTCTGCGCCTACGTGTGTGTTGTTTTGAACGGATGGATTTTCCATTGTGCATCGAGAAATGTGTATGTAAGGCTCGATTTAGTTCGCTCGCGATTTTCTCTCGATCGTTTATTCAATTGTTTAGAATGGAAAGCCACACGAACACATCATCATTGCAAAAACAAAATCGTTCGGCAAATTTACCAAGAGTAAATCCTGGAACACTTGAGCCCACACCGTTAAATTGTTTAAATAAAAATCAAATTCTTATTCGTGACATAAATGCAAACAACTTCTGAAATAATAATCTCTCTCTCTCTCTGCGGATTAGTAACTAAATCGCAACAAAAAAAATTTTCGTCAGTCTAGTCGTTTAAACAGCGGCTCATTTGTCCTCGGCAATTAAGGTTAACGTCGCGTCTTTTATTTCAGTTTAAACATCGAATCGATCTGTCGCGAGATTATCTGCGTCTTTCTCGCGACTGGTACACATGTAATAAGCCTTTTTAAGCTCCCCATTTCGGAGGCATTAAACTGCACCTCCTCGAAAGAGGTTAGCCAAATAATTTTATTCCATGCTGGTACGAGATGCATTAGAAGAAGAAGAATAAAAAAAGGAGTCGATATGGCTTTTTTCGCGTTGTTTACATGACGCGCCAAAAACACAGCGAAAGATCGGTGTGGCGAAAGGCAATTTTTTATCGAATTTTATCAATTCGCTCGAAGAGCCGATCGACACGAGGAAACTTGTTATTTGTCCAACGTGTTTGCTGGATTTTTGTTGCATCGCAGGAAAAACGAGGGAAGAGAGAAAGAGAAGAGAGAATTTTACTAAATATCGACAACAAGATGCGATATTTGCGCGCGCATACTCGGCAAATTTCGGGCAATCCGCGTGTATACGTGTGCGCACGTATACTACACCGCGAGCAGGATCTGAAAGGCAGAGAGGCATCGCGGCGGGATCGAAACTGTTGCAGCGCAGGATCCGGTTTATGCGCACGATAATAAACTTGTTTTTCGTGAATTTTTAATGCAAACTTCGATCGTCTACGTTGTAAGCGAGCCGCATGCAAAGAGAGAGAGAGAGATATACACGCGCGAGAGTAAAGTAAAAATGCGTGCCGGAGACTCTTTCTTTTTGTTTTGTTTTGTTTTATAACGTTCCGATGCGCGCGGTATATGTTCCTTTTTTTCAGGGAAAAGGAAAGGTACGATTATCATTGCGCTAAATGGCGCTTGCTCCATAATCATGAATTGATGTACAGTACGTGTAAGATTTTTTTTTTTTGGGGTTAACTTGCCATCTATTTTTTGGCCCTGCGGATCACCTATTGTCCAAGTTTTTCGTCCGAAGTTATACACGTGTGTGTGTGCAAAACAATGAGCCAAAAAAGCTATATAAGTATTTTGAGTAAAATAAAAAAAAAGAAGTAATATATGAAAAATACGAAGGAAAGAAAGAAAGAAAAGCTCTCGCTGGCCCGAAAGAAGGGCAACAACAAATGTCACGTATAGAAGGAAGAAGCCAATCAGGTTGTACGTCGCGCGAGCGTCACTTGGCGCTCGGTTTTAGAGCAGTTTTAACTTTTGCCCTCTTATCTACGCTCGATTTTGCTCTCTCTCTCTCTCTGTATAAATGCTGCACCGAGATCCATTGTCTATCTTCTTTTTTTCCCCCCCAAGACTCAGCCCTTTTTTTTCTGGCGCGTTCCATCACTTGCTTTCGAATTTTATCCCACTCCCCCTACCTCCCGACACGTTGGCTCTCTCTGCTTGAAAAGCGGTAAATTTTCTGATTTAGCTTGGATGCACACCCGAGACTCTTCCAATACGCCACAAATTTCGCGTTCGTGTAACAAAAAAAGCCACGGGCCAATGATGGAAGGAAAAGAAAATTGTTCGTTTATATATATATATATGGGTCAGATTATGAATTTTTGAAATAAACCTGCGGGCGAGGTCCACGGATTTTCTTGAAATTTTGGTATGTTATAGTACATCATAAAAGGGTCCCAAAACCAAAATT
>CACVKI010140902.1:0-20560 GCA_902732785.1 Trichogramma evanescens | reverse complement strand
TCATCGTGTTGCTAAGAAGTTTCGATACGTGACAATAAAATTATATCCAACAATAGCTCGCATTTCTGCTCGAAAACATCTACTGGGTCTGCGATGTCGATTTTTGAAAATCATTTGATACGTATTTTATTGTTTTTCAATTAATCCCCTATTAAAGAAGGTCATTTATAACAATGAGTATGACATCACGTTCACTTAAAAAATGTTGTACCTTCGTTAAAGATTATGACTCATAAAAAAAAACAATAAAATATAAGGGGCTTATAATTTTAATAAATTTGCTGAAAAATGCGCGCGAAGCGCACTTAGCGACAGTTAGTAATATAAAACGTATAAACGTATAACTCAATTTCAGTATTTAAGCTTTTGTTTTTGTTTTGCCACTTGCGACTTTATAATACTCCATCTGTAGGTAGAATTAAAAAGCTCATAATCAAATAAGACACCTCATTACGATGAATTTTGGAATATAATTCCTCACATACTTTAAATTGAAAAATTTCCCGTAAATTAAAGTCCAAGCAAATTAATAAATTTAATTTAAAAGCCAGAAAGCTCGTGGATTAACGAATCGAGAAAAAAATTTGGCCGAAGGTGTATTCAACGATGACGACGACGATGATGTTGATGTTGACGCGAATATATACTACCAACGCCAGGGTATTCGTAAAAGTATATAGGAGTAGAAGATGGACGATTTATTCCCAACCTGACTTTTGGCGCATTTTCATGCCTTATTCATAATTTTCTCTCTTTCTTTCACGGATGCAGAGCCCGGGCGCTCGCGCGCGCGGTGAGAGTTCAGCAGTGCAACCCAGTCTATATATAGGTACACAAGTTCACAGCAGCAGCAGCAGCAGTGTATATACATAGTTGGGTAGCCGGCGCCAGAGCTCGGGCCAAAGCGCGCAGGGAGGCGGGTAACGAAAGAGAGAAAACGGAAAACAAGAGAGAAGGAGAGAAGGAAAATCAGTGGCAAAAGCAGCGGAGAGCCACCAGGCGAAGAGAAGGAAGTGTGCTTGAATGATTGATACCTACACCCCCCCCGCAAGGACCGTCGAGGCTGGTGCGGATGCACACAGAAGCAAAAAATCAACAAGCTGCGGCCGGGGGCTGCCTTTTTGTCGTTTTTGCTGTTGTTATTGTCGTCGTCGATGATGATGATGTGGTTACGTAAACGCGGCGAATCAGGTACAAATAATACAACGATAATAACGAGGCGTGATTGCGTAATAACTTGCCGAATCATAATTGCCTATTCTAGCCGCGTTAATATACATCGATTCGCGCGGCACAAGTCGTCGACAACGAGATGAGCGTGTGTGTTTGTATACGCGTGTATACAGCTCTGCTTCGAGCCATGTCTTCGGTTCGTTGACTCGAATCGACGCACTCGACGAATAATCGCGTATACGAAATTTCGGAAAGACACCGATAGACAGGCGAGGATTGTTCCACGTTGCCGAGCGTTTAATGAGCGAGAGAGAGAGAGCGTAAATTCGAACGTGCGCGAGAGCTGCGAAATATTTTTTCCTCTCTCTCTCGCTCAGTCCATGCGCGCGTGGGGGTGGTTGGTGCTGGTGGTGAAGTGCAATTACCCTACATGCTCTCTTAGCATCGGTGTTTGCACTGATATATATATACACGCGCGCACACGCACACACACATTTTATGCACGTTCAACACGCGAAAGTATTTTTTCAAGGATATAGCTGCAGCTCGCAACGCTCGGAAACGTCGGTATATAACGGAGCGGTAAAAAATAATTTCTCGACGCCCACCTCCCCTCCTTTAAGAGAGAGAGAGAGAGAGAAAATTTCATCGCGAAAATTGAGAGTAAGAGAGAGAGAGAGAGAGGATGAGATGTATAATGTACATAAACTCGCGCGAACGCTGGAGAGCTAGCTCGCTCGCTCGCGATCGTTACGCGCCAGAGTAGAGAGAGAGAGGATCATCCACTCTAGAAGCGCATCGCTGCTGCTGGATATCTATATATAAAAAAAAAAATAATAAAATATTCCTCGAGGATAAACTTTTCTCCTTCTTCGTTCCCTCCTCCTCCTCCTCCTTTTTTTATTTTGACAAATGATCCGAATTCCCCGCGGTGCCGCGAGAACGGATGAATTCGCACACGTTTATGCGTATAATATGTAAAAAAAAAAGCTCCCGCGCAAGCTCAACTTGAAATTATAAAATATACGCGTCGAATTGATGTATACGCAAATATATCGGGTATATACCCATACGTATATACACACAAGTATATACACATAAAATACGCCAGCGAGTATAACACGACGACGACGACGTCTTTCATTTTTCTCGCTCGCGGCTCGCTCGAGCGGAGGCACTCGAGGGAATAAGCTCGAGGGTGACAAATAAAAAAGACGCGAGCGTCTGGGTATAGTATGTACTTCAACCCGTGCAGCTCACACACGCACACACATGCTTGAACGTACAACGTACAAATGCAGTGCATATCGATACATGTACACGTATTCTAGTTCCGAGCGAGGCGTGGAATTAGCGGTTTTTGTGTCGCGCGCGATCCTGTTCCCCCGTTCTCCCTTTTTGCTGCTGCTGCTGCCGACAAACAGGTGCGAGACATATGTAATGCATATGTACAACGCGATATATTTGGCAAAAAAGGAGGAGTCGCGCACAGTCGGGCGGAAGCGACGAATGTGTATAGGAGCTTTTCTGTGTACACACAAAGACGATGAGATACGTATCGGCGGCGCGTCGAATCGACACACCTGTACCTGTAGACGGGCCCCCGACCTGACTTCGTCGCTGTTTATACTACTCCGAATGCATATGTACTCGAGCACACGTCTTTTTTGGCCGCCGATCAAGTCTTTGCGTGTATAAGCGACTGTTTGTACAGATCCGAGGTATCCTTTCCAAGTCGAAAGCGAGAAAAAAAGTTTAACGCGGAAAAAAAATAAAACTGCGTGGCTATATTTACGCCTAAAAATTATACGCGAATTTCAAGTACTTTCAATAATGACGTTTTGACCGAAATATTTACGTAGGCCTACCTTAATATCGTAAAATCAAGGTGAATTTACTCGATTTAACTATGACTTGATTTAAATATGTAAATATTTCAGTGAAGACTTGAAAACTGACTGTTATTTTATCATTTTTAATTACAATATTCGTATAAAAAAGTAACGCAAAGGGCTTGAAAAATACTAAATTTTAATGAATTCAGAAGCGGTTTGAAAAATTTCACGTATTCGAACTATTTTTTGTAGTTGAGCGATAATTCATGAGTTAACGCTAGATGGAGTATGGCTTTATTTTTGAAAACCCCAAGAGAAAAAGCAAAATTTTTTCATTAAATAAGAGCTAATATATTTTTAGATAATAATTTATTTCTAATTGATGTATTTTAAATAGTATTTGTTAGATAGTATTTTTATGAGCTATACCGATAGATGGAGTACGACCGAATTTTTCAGTGAATCAAAAGAGAAAAGGCAAAGTTTCAACATTAAGTATAAGAAACGAAGAGCTGAATTCAATTACTTGCGCCATGCAATCATAGTAAAATCCAAAATCGACTGGAAATCTCATTGTACAATGAATTTTTAGGCGGTAAATTGTTCGCAGCGTGGCCCGTATATACTTTTGTTTCTCGCCATCCTTGACTCCCCGCGCACTCTTATACAAGGCGCAACAAAACTTATTATATTATAATGCGAAATTCCACGTGCGCGCCTATATGCGCGCGGATCATGCATCCGTACACACACACACACATACACACTCATACGCACGCACGAGTGATATACGATAGTTTGCGGAGAGTGAGAAAAGCTTTCGTTTTTGCCCACGCGCGCAAGAAGTGAAGTTGATTTACGACGTGCGGAGTAGTCGCCGCCGTTGCCCCGTATATAGTATACGGTATACAGAGTGACACGCGTGTGTATGTGTGTGTGTGTGCATAGTTTCCTTGCGGGTTGCAGTACACACAAGCACACACGTACAGATCTCGAACTTACAGTCAGTCAGAACTTGACAAAGAGTCGTGATGGACTGTTTGCGCCAAAGTATATACGCGTACGTGTGTGTGTGTGTGTGTGTGGAACGTGTGGTTTTCGTCCTGCGGGTTCTCCTATAGGTATGTAGCCGTACACAGCTCAAGTAAGAAGAAAAGCAATCTTCATCGATTACGAGATTTTTCAACCAGCTAATTGAAAAATGAGAAGAAAAAAAAACTAAGTAAAGGAAATTCCAACTTCGAAACAATCAGTACGCGTCATCTTTCGGCTGTGTGTGTGTGTGTGTGTATAACACGGGTCCGGCGCGCAAGAAAAACATAATTCATCTCTTCCACTACCTACCTACGTACCACCAACTACCACCTGGCGATCGCAGACTCGTTCGCTCGCGCCCGAACGATAAAAGATTAAACTAAATTTTTCATTTTTCTTCCGTCAGTCTCTCTTCTCTCTCTCTCTCTGCTCTACCTTTCTTTCCTTTTTTTTCCCCCAACCCGTTTAGTTTTCAACCGAGCTCCCGCCGCCGCTGCACCCAATCACGGACTTCAAATAGAAAAATAAAAAATCCCTCAGCCCCCGAAAAATCAATCGTTCCTTTCTCCTATGCAGCTGCGGCGGCGAAAATATTACATCGTCTCTCCGCGGGATGAATAAGCTCTCTCTCTCTCTCTCGCGTCTGCATTATATATAGTATATCTATCGCAGCATACCTAGCGAGCGAATAGTTATGTGTGTGCCAGTGTGCAGTTTATACTACACGTGAGCTTGCACTATAAGGGAGAGAGAGAGAAGGATTAAGGTCAAGAGCACATAAAACAGACCGAAATAATTCGCGCAAAATTTCATACGTATACATTGGCTGCACGCGAAGGTAGCGCCGTTTACACGGACGCACACAGACACGAAGAAATGCAGAATACCCATGTCGTATTATATATAGGCGAGCTTGCGGAGAGATCGATGCGCCCATACGAAGTATACACGCGCGCACTTGCTCAAGTTGTAAGGTGCAATACCGGCTAGGTCGAAGGTCGTACAACCCTAATTTTCTCTTTCCATGTAATAATACACACACAGACAGACATTTTTTCGACTCTTTTGCCGCCGCTGCTGTTGCTGCTGCTGCTGCTGCTCTTGGTCAAGCATTTTTATTCGCTTAATAAAGTTCGAGACATGCATTATGTATCCGCTGGGCTAGCTCGAGCTATATAGCAACTATATACAATGAAAAAAGCGCGGCAGCAGTAGCAGCAGGGCAGACTGGACAGGCGGCGGCGGCGTCGACTCATTGAATTATTGGAGCGCAACAATCGAAGCTTTCTCGCGCTCGCACACACACGGATCGCCTTTTTTGTGCCCAGCCGAAAATCGTATATATATACATTATAATATAGCCGAATACGTGTAGCGGAGTGGATAAAAAGCAGCAGCATTTAATGAATCGAGCTTGATATTATTTTACCGCCGGTTAAATAGGGTCGAGCGAGCTTTTTGGGTGTATATTTAATTTAATATAAATATAAATTCGCGAAGCGCAGCGATAGAGAAAGAGAGAACTGTTTTATAATATAAATGAAATTCAATGAACTCTCATCGGTTTTACAATTATTATTTATTATTCAAATTCGAACGAACGAATGAACACGTACACACACACGTATACGCTTATATATGACCAGCAGCTGCTGCAGCTGCTGCACTTACACGTGTGTGCGCGCCGCACAGAGCTCCGGGTTTGTGCAGTTGTTTTAAGCTATACGCGACGACGGCGAGCGGTGGCTCGCGTACTGCATGTATGTGTTTATATACATGTGAAATTTTATAGGTCACTCGACGTTGCGCCCCCCCTTCCTCGCTCCGTTTCGCGCCACGCCAAATGCATCGAGGTTCGATCTCTTCTCTCGTATTTTTTTTTTTTTTTTTCATTATTGTTCGGTCTTTTGTTAGTTGTTGTTGCCACTGGAGAGCGTATGATAGGTACGTTACGCGTTTGATACGCGAAAGATCGTGTAATTATAATTAGGTATTTTTTTTTTTTTTAATTAGTGCCAATCGACGCGCTCGCGTTTGGCTTTGATCGCTCTCTTAATTAAAATACTCCAAATCATAGTATCTCTCTCTCTCTCTCTTATATTTTCTCGCGATAACTCAAAAAGTAACCCACAAACCTTATCGTATGCACACTCGTATATATAATATAAAATACAAGAGCAATTTATGAGCCAAGGCCGCCGCCGCCACCGCAAACGTCCACGACGACGCGAACTGTCACAATTCATCGGATGAATCATAATTTATAACGCTGATTTGCCCTGCTACGCCGGGGGCTTTCTTCTTTTCTCTCTCTCTCTCTCTCTCTCTCTCTTTCGCGATTTTTCTTTCATTCTCTTTTACTTTTGCCTCTACACACTCGAGCGTAGGCTAGCATAGGTATATATTAGCGAAGTCATACAAAATAACTCTTGATATATAACGCGGTGGCGGCGGCAGCGAGGTTGTAGCGCGCGCAGTCATCGACATTGATGCGCGTAATAATAACAAAAAAAAAAAAACAATAATAAAAAGAAAAAAAGAAGGAACAATCCGCTAGGACTATACTTTTTACACCGCAAACACGTAATACGTCGTACGCAGCTATAAGCAGGTAGAGATACGCACGTCGAGTGAATGCGCTCGTACGTATACACACGACGTCAAATATTAAAAGAGAGACAGAGAGAGAGAGAGAGAGAGAGAGAGACCTAGACACACGTGTGGAGGCTCGTCGTGGGTAATACAACGACAAAAAAAAAGAAGAAAAAAAAATGAAGCGTTCACAACCGACCGAAGAAAAGAACTTTGTCAAGTAGGTTGCGGCGCTCGCGGTTCGATTAATCTTTTCCACCCGACGCGCGTATAACAGTTCAGGGTATAACAGTACGTGTGTTTATAAATAGCAACTACTCAACTGGCCGTTAGTATTTACGTATATATGTATACACGGTTTTATATACGTTAAGCGAGCTTTATTTATAGACGCGAAAATTGAACCTCAATTGTGTGTGTGTGTGTGTGTACGTACACTCGTATAGTATCATTACATAAGAATTCAAACGAGGCTATATAACAGCCTTGCGCCGATCATCATCGTACGCTCGACGTACGTGTATGCGAGCACACGCGTGGCCACGTGGTTTTTTTTTTTATACTACTACTACTACTGCTACTACGTCTGACCATAGATTGATACGTGTCACTTACGCCCGCGCGACAGCATGGCATGCGGCACATGCGTGTAGGTATAAACACGGAGCACAGCGCCCCGAGAAAGTTTCGCGACTTTTTATTTTTCGTTTTTTGACTTCTAACCGGCTGTATATGTGTTTATGTGTGTGTGTATATTGCGACGAATGTGTGTATATAGTAGCAGTAGCGCACAGCGCGGGCGATATATACATAGAGCCGCAGCGAGAAAAAGAATAGAGGTTTGTGGGACGCGCAGCTTTCTCCGCTCGCTCGCTCGCTCGCTCTCACTCTTATGTAACGATGGTATTTGCTCTGGCCGTTGTGTGTTGGCGCGTTGCGTCCGTACATGCATACAAACGTGCCGTACACTTTTGGGCGCGAGCTTTTTTGCTTTTTTTTTTTGATTCGTTAAACGACATGGCGATCGTTGACATTATAAATATGTGCGCGCGCGCAATAAGGCATCACACGGTACACGACGCGACGTTCATTCATGCGCGCGCGAGCTGCCCCCGCGCGTTATACAAAGTGTGCACTTAACTGTAATTATCAATCGAACCCGCATCACCGCCACGGCACGCACCGATACTATAATAATAACGAGCGCATTATCGACGCGCGCGCACACACACACACACACACGTAATAAAAGGGAGGGTAATATCATCTGTGCGGCATTATTATGTACGTTACACATGCCATATATAGCATAATGTATAGAGAACGAGAGAGAGAGAGAGAGAGAGAGCAAGTCTGGCATATAGAGTAAAAGAGGAATCTATATATTAAGTTGTTTCTTTTGGATTTCTCTCGAGATTAGAAGTCTTACAATATTGATGCCTATGCACAGACACACACACGCGCGTGCAAGAGTCGCTGTACGGTAGGTATAAGCCCAACGAGCTTCGGCTCGACTCGACTCGGTTCTCTCTCCCTCGAGCTGCTAAATGTGCATATATGAGTGTGTGTGCGTGTGGGTGGCGCGCGCGAACTTACATTACGAAGCTTCGAGTCAGTGTGTATATATGTACCTATCGCTAAGTGCACGTGCGGCTCTCTCTCTCTCTCTCTCTCTCTCTCTCTCTCTAATTACATCCCCGTGTACGGCTCACACACACTTACACCCACACACACACACACACATATCTTTACTCTCTCGGCGCGCTCGCGACTAAATTTCACAAGCGCGAATCTCTCCTCGGATCCTCGCCTAATACTACACTATACATCTACCCTCGTCGTCGCGTCGTAGGTATACGTGTGCGTAGCTCTCGACGCGGTCGTCGCATTTTTTCGAGTGTACGCGCGCGCGAGCTTTCACATTATTATTGCCACTGCCGCTGCTGCTTTAGTTCCTTTTTTTTTCTACTATTGCTATATACCGCTACTGCCTTTTTTTTGTACCTAAAAATTGGGTCGTATTTATGAGGGGTTTACAGCGTTAAAAAAAAAAAAAAAAGAAAAAAAGAAAAGGAGAAAAGTAGGCTAAAAAGTGTAGGGGCATGAAAAATTGATGGAAACACCGCCTCTGCCTCGCGTTGGCGCGCCTATGTACAAGTATACAGCGGCAGCGTGTGTCTGTCTGTGTAGTACATGTGTTCAATGTTCTACGTGCGTGTGTACGTACAGCTGAAGTAATCAGTAGACTTTTGCGAAACAATGAATACATAACGACTTTCCTCCTCCTCCACCTCCTCTTTTTTTTTTTTTTTTGGTCGGTACGTACGTACACGGCCGTACTCGCACACAGTAGAGAGCGGGCGCGTTAACATTTTTTTCTTTCTTTTTCTCTCTTTTGTATTTTTCGTGTTGCCGCATTTGCATCGTCATCTGTATCAAGTGAGTATCATCATCGTCGTCATCATCATCATCATCATCATCATCGTACACGTATATACATATACATGCGTGTGTACGAGTGTCTGTTCTTTTTTTTTCACTCTCGCTCGCGTTCGCGAAGCGCCTATCGAAGCCCTACGATGGAGCAGCAGCACAGCTCGATGTTTGTGTGCCATACTATACGATATATACATAGCTGCACTCGGTCGGTCGGTCGTAAAGGGGCGAAAGAGAGTAAGAGAGAGAGAGACGAGGGCCAGTAAAACAGCACTGGCACACTTTGGCCGAAGAGAGAGAGAGAGAGAGAGAGAGAAATCCTCATTAAGCTCGCGAACTTCACCCTGCTGCACTTATCGCTCGCGCGCCCGCACAAAAACATTTGTATTACTCTCTTTCCCTTCTTCTTCTCTCTCCCCTTCTCTATACTCGAACGAACGAACGAAGTGAAGTGCATAGGATCGACGAGAGAGAGAGAGAGAAAAAAAATATACATAGTCTAAATATACGTATCTACACAAACACGCAGACACAAATTCGTCGGTTGATAAATCGGATCGATGGTATACACGATCTGACCCAAAACTGAACAACAACAAAAAAAAAAGAAGAAAATATATAGGGGATGTATCGCTTCGTCGTGTGTAGAGGGGCCACTCACATTATTGTCGCCCGCTTCGTGGTTGTAAGCCTCCGTATATAGAATATCTTGTCTTTCACTCGCTGCTGCTGCTGCTGCTGCTGCTGCTCTTCTCGCAGGCTTACAACCGCTTCTACTACTAGCACTGCCGCTGCTGGTACTCATCGTTGTCTTCTCTTGCGGGCGGCGATACACATCTTTTCTGTGTCAGAGATTTTTGTGTTGTTTCGTTATGCATATATCGTATGTATCTTCGGCTGGAGACGAGAAATAAAGCTCCGATATATACACACACGATCACTCTATATTACTATATTATTTTGAACACAAAAACACGACGACGATGAATTTTTTTATTTTTTATTTTTCATCAGTCGCACCAACGGCGCACCAAGATCGTGTTGTCATCACTCTTTGGAGAGGCGAACGATCTTCGAATCGTCGCGCGCCTTCCACAGCGCGGGGGGGTATAACAAAAAACAGGGGCAAGGAAAAAAGAAACGGAAATATTCGTAAAACGATCGTTTCCTCGAGCTTTAATCTCGACCGTAAAAATCGAGAATCGACCTCTTTTAATAACCAAAATAGGTTCTTGCAAGAAACGACGACCACGACGACGACGACTCGTGTGGTTTACTTTGGGGAATCGCGAGATTAACGAAGAATTAACTGTCACACACATACACACACACTTGTGTACGTAATTACTATACGTGAAAAATAAGGAGACAGAGCGCGGTTTTAGTTATGTGTTATTTATACATATATAATATAGGCACGCGCTCACACGCGACCCGCGATCGCCGGACTGAACTGCTGGTGCTGCTGCGCTGCGCCGTGCGCCACCCCCTCGTCGCTGCCGCTGCTGCAGCTTGCGAGCTTTGATATCCACTCTCTCTCTCTCTCTCTCGAATGTGTGTAAAAGGAGGTGGGGGTTGGAGGAGCAGCAGCAGCAGCAGAGCACTATAAGCTTCGTCTCTGTGTATACGTGAGAGTAGTGCAACTACTGTATATACATACGTTTATGAGGGTAGAGGTGGTAGTGGTAGTAGTAGTAGCAGCGGGGGGCCAAAAGAGGGAGGTTTGCGGGGGGGAAGGGGCAGGGTTAGAAGAGAGTCGCGCAGGAGGAAGTTAAAGAAGACGCACGCGCGCGCAATTTCGTCGGTCGCCGCCTGCCTGCCTGCCTGCGTGCAGTGCACTAGTGCAGCAGTGCACACACACACACACACACACACACACACACACACACACACACACATCGCTCGTTAGCTCTATAGCGCACCTACACGCGTCGCATTAGAACGATGCTTACGATACCGATGTACGCGCACAGGATTTTCACCTTCTAATTTTGACTCCGTGCCGCAGAACGCGTGCGCTTTTTTTTTTTTTTTTTATAAGCGACGACGACGACATATTATTATATAGACTTTAACGGATTGACACACTGCGCGATTCATAAAGCGGATCAGTGCGCGTATATATAAAATAAAATATAATAAAATAAAAGTGCGCTCGCGGGTTCGCACGTAATCTCATTATTGCTGATTTGCCATTTGCATATAATCTGGGCGCGTGCGGTGGGGCGCAGTGCGCGCATTAAATATATATAATACAAGTGTCGTGCCGCCTGATTTCTAGCTGCACACACCCCTCTCTAAACGCGCCAAGGGTGCCACACGAAAGATATTCATCTTGTTATACTACTCGTTGGTTGGTCGACGCAGCGAAGAAATATATGCAGGCGACTTTCTTCAAGGTTTTTTTTTTTTCGTCGAGCGCGCACGTGAGCTTCGAGCGAGCGATTGAATTGATTATACACACATGCGTTTTTTTTTTCTCTTTTAATGCAGGTGTACGCGCGATAAGGAATGTAGCCCCGATGAAAAGTCGCGAAAAATCGGGGGTAATTTATACGTTATACGTAGTAGGTGCGCATGTGCTAAGAATTACTTTGATAAATTATAGAAAAGAGCCCGAAAATGAGATTTGTAAATCAACGAGCCGAGAAAGTCGAGCCGCGCGACACGATTGGTTTTGTGTGTGTGTGTGTTGCGCGTTATACTTGGTACACACAATTGATATTGGTCATTCTGAAAAGAAATACGTTACTTACGTTTCCTTTCCTTTCCTTTTTCCTTATATTTTTTGCTGTGTCCAAAGACCAGCAGCAGCCGCCCCAGTACGTGCGGCAATTGCAACTTTCGACCATCTCGTATATGGGTTGCTGCTACTGCTGCTACGACTGGCCAATTTCGTATTTATCGGTGTACAAGAGTACGCGCGCAGCCCCCTTCGAGTTGGAAACATTTTTCTGCAAAAACGTTTCTCGAGTGATTGACAAAAAAAAAGTTACTGCCCTTTCGCACACACGTACGATTACATATCAACACAGACACCCCCGCCACGCGTGGAGTAATTTATAAAAAAAAAAAAAACTCTCGTCGCTTACACGTAATTCGACGAATGAAAAGTTTTATACCTAACCGCGCGACGCGTCGCTGCAGCTGAATTAGAAGAAGTTAAAAAAAAAAAAAAAAAAGAAGAAGCGAGCGCGTGGCAGTTTTCATTCACGCGCGCGCACGCGGTGTATTTATCCTACCTACCTACATGTGTCGAGCTATCCACGAGCTGCTTCTTCTTCGTTTTCTTCTTCTCTTTCGCGCGCGCGCGGGCGGAAAAGGTCAATTTTGAAAAGGGCGTCGCGATAAGCTCTCTCTCTCTCTCTGAATAAAGTCTGTGTGCAGGGCAACGCCGCAGAGCACTGCTACTGCCCAAGGCGTATTCTCTATATATCTAATGTGTACACACGGAAGCTCGACCACGTCGTCGCGCCTCTCCACTTTTCAGTTTGTATATAAAGCGCCCGGGCACTCGTTGAACACCCCAGCGCGTATATAATATAACGTATGTGTGCTTTATCGCGCTATCTCTCTCTCGCTTGAAAATTGCAGAGCTTATTTGTATGCGTACACAATATATTATTCTCTCAAGAGAGATAGGTATGCGGCTATTTTATCGCGATCTGATTCTCGCTTTTATGCGTTTATGTACGCTTCAACGTGTTTATTCCTCACTGCCCTCCTATTATATATACGCGCCACTTGACCTTCGCTCTCTCTCTCTCTCTCTCTCTCTCTCCTTTACCTCGCGGTGACAGATGACTACTACTACAATATATATACAGCAGCAATGCACGACGACGACGACTACGACAATTGAATCTTGACACGGGGGATGGTGAGCTGTATAGTTGTGCGCAGCGCAGTTACCATACAATCGCGGCGCGCAAACGACGTGTAGGCGCGCGTGAAGCGGCACGTATAACATACATATACAGTTACCATAATTAACCCCGGAAACGCGTCTCTCTCTCTATCTCGGTGTGTGGATTGTTTGCCTGATGTGTGCCGTCGTGCTGTACTGTGAGCGAGTAAACGTCAAAGCGTCGTCGTCGTCGTCGTCGCGTGTACATATATATAACCCATTGCTCGAGACATTAATTGGCCTTTGTACCCTCCTCTGCTGATGCTGCTGCTGCTCTGTGCGTTAACGTTACGTTAAGTTTGTATATACGTATACGCGTGCTCGCAACACTCCATTATGTATTTGAGCGTAGTGCGGTGGTGCGACAAAGGTAGCCCGGCACGCGTATCACTCGTAAACCCGAACTCGAGGCTTTGAGGTATATTATACGCGTCGAGCTTTGATTGCCTCGCATAGCTGTGTAGACTAAACTATACGAAGCTTATATTTTGGGTAATTTTTTGAAATTATATATATCCGCTTTATCTCCGCGCGATTGGATGATCGATCGACCATATTACGTAAAATTCATTCATCGCTTTTATATTCGTTTCGTTTATCGTATACATATACGCGTAGTATTTCCATGAAAACGTCATTTTCTCTCTCTCTGATCCTATATACGTATATATACGCGCGGGAGAGCGGCTGGGACGCGATCATCAACCGAGCTATAGAGGGATGGGTTTTGTATGAAAACACAAAAGGGAACGAGCGCGCCGCGCGATTCAGTTCCGAGAAACAAAAGAATCCTTGAAACTACTCTGCGCGCGCGTGTGTCGGTGTGTACACACAATATGGTTCGACGCGCAGGTGTACACGTGTACGTGCTCGCGGTGGGTAATATACGCGAAAAAAAAAAAAAAAACGGAAATGGAATTTGCCCTCCGCGCGGATAGTTTGAAAGATTGATGCTTTAAATTACGCGCGCGACTCGCAGTGTAGAGAGCTTTTAAAAATTTCATCCGCGGATAGATGTGTGTATGTACGCGCGAGGAGTCGTTGCATATGGGAATTTTTTTTTAACTCTCTCTCTTTCTTTACGGAAAAGTTATCGACGCTGTAACACGTTTTGCGCGCGAGAGGGAATGAGTGAGAGTTTTTTTCTTCCTCTTCTTTCGCTTGTGTGTGTGTGTGTGTGTCCGCGCGAGCTTTTCAACTCGCAGAAACGAAAATAACTCGATTAAAACTCAACTTTCCTCGGCTCTCTCTCTCTCTCTCTCTCTTGGCTTAAAAATAATGGCGCTCGTGGAAGGGAGAGAGAGTTGCGAAGCTTTTAGTAAATTAAAGATCCGATAAATTGGCGTACGGTATACGAAAATAGAGAGAGCGAGTGAGAATGAATTAAAAAAAACACACACACACACACACACACACACACCTGAGCCTATTTGTAGGCAACGGCGTTTGAGCTTACGCTCGGTCCGCTAATTAGCTACGTATACTTAAACTGTAACGTATAGTAAACACTTCTTTTTTTTTTGCAGGTAAGTGTTGGTAAGCCGTGTGCCGCACTGCACTGCGCACACCGAGATTGGCTCAAGGAAACATACTGGCCTTTTTTTCTCCTTTCGTCGATTTAATTTCGCGTATTTTAATTTGCCTCTCTCCGTCTATATCCAAAAAAAAAAAAAACGTTTACATAATTTATGTACATACAAAACGATCCGTAGAACATAGCTATATAACGTTTACGACGACGTACGATGTAGATATATACGTAACGACGTTCGACCGATAATGAACGTTGTTCGAAGATAACCCGGACGATCTGCTGCTTATGCTGCGGTCGTGGCACGCGACGCAGAGTCGAATCGAGCTTCGACAGATGTGTCGGCGACGACGTCTATCTCGGAATCCCATCTCGACTACGAATTTTGCGAGCGATTCGCTCGAGCGTATAAAGCCCTCCTCTACATACATACATGTGTGATATACCTGACGCTCCCCGAGAACATACATATATATTCTATAATTTATACATCGAGAATCGCCAATGAAAGGATAGTCCAGCCACGAAAAGCTCGGCTCGTAAGTTTACGCGCGCAGCGAGACATTCCACTCGGATGATTGCATGCGAGAAAATCGAATGTGACTCGTGCGCGTGAAAAAAAGAGAGAGAGAGAAGGAAAAATAAAGGTAATAAAGTAGTCGTTTGTATATACACGATCGAGCTCGCGCAGGCTGTAAAAGCACCAAAAAAGAAAGAAGGAAAGCGGATCAAGGACATTATATAATTCGCGCATCTTTCGCTCTTTTTTTTCGCGCTCTTTTCTCTCTTTCTTCTTTTGCATTTCGCGCGCGCGAGCGATCGCCTGCAATAAAAGCCAAAGAGAGCTGTATACAGAGCGTATATCTACTTTATGACAGTTGCTGCGGATATGTGCGCGAGAAAGAGTCGAAAGAGAAAATGAAATGTGTTTGTGTGTGCGTACGTAGTACACATTTTTACGCGCGTTATATGTATGTACGAATGTGTCTGTCTGTCTGTGTCTCGTAAGGTACATCAAAAAGACGACTCTCTCGTGCGTACTTTGCGCGACACGATGCATGTATATTATATACACAGAGTTGTAAGAGATCGAGATTTGTGTGTCAGGGTTGATACGCGTCGTTATTATTATGATTTTGTAACTAGCTTTTGAAACGTTGTAAAGTGCGATGGAAAGGCTTTTTCGAGCTCGGGAAATGTTTATTTATCGGGTATAGTTAAAGAAATGGAATTAAAATCTTCATTTTATTATAATTAGTGGCTTTGTGTAAAAAAGAAAGGCGAGAATTTCAACTCAAAATTGTGATTTTTATTTATTATGACTATGGAAGAGCCCCTAGCACACAGTGAAATTATAATTCAATTGATTAATTCTCTATAATAAGATATCGGCGATAAGTTATAATGTTAATTGATTTATTTATAAAGGATGATTATTAAATTTCTACATTAATATATTACAATGAGATAGTTTAACTTAGTTTACATTGAATTTGTTGGATTTTCTAATTCATTTGATTGTAGAAGTCATTTAAGAATCCAAATGTCTCGGAAGAGATTTTACTTGTCACAAAATGAATTTACGTGATTTTTGAGTGCATGCTGATATCCAAATGATTTGTGACAAATTTCACACTCACAGGGTTTTCTACGATTATGTACTGAATTTATATGAATTTTAAGGTTACCTTTTTGTCCAAATGATTTATGACAAATCTCACATTCAAAGGATTTGCTATGGTTGTGTACTGCATTCATGTGACGTTTTAAATGATTTTTTTGTCCGAATGATTTCTGACAAATGTTACATTCGAAGAATTTTCTACGTTCGTGAACTGCATTTATGTGATCTCTTAGTGTATCCTTGCGGCCAAATGATTTGCGACAAATATCACATACAAAGGGTTGGCTACGATCATGTACTGTATTTATATGTTTTTTGAGATCACTTTTATAGCCAAATGATTTGTGACAAATCTCACATTCAAAAGGTTTTATTTGATTGTGTACTAAATTTATGTGACGCTTGAGGGAACTCTTTTGTCGCAATGATTTGTTACAAATCTCACACTCGAAAGGTTTGCTCCGATTATGTACTGCATTTATGTGAATAGTGACGTAAGCCTTGGATGAATATGATTTGTGACAAATCTCACATTCAAAGGGTTTGATCCGATCATGTACTGTCATTGTGTGCATTTTAAGTTTACACTGGTATCGAAATGACTTATGGCAAATTTTACATTCATATGGTTTAATACCCATATGGGCCGAGATAATATGTCTTTTTAGACTTACTTTTTTTTTTTAAATTTTTCGACATGTTTGACACTCGTGACATAGTTTGGTTTCAGAAATTTTTCTTGGTTTTTTTACTTTCTCATATTCTTCAATTTTCAATTGAGAATTTTCTTGAACTTGACTATTGTTATCATCGAATTCGTTTTTTATCAAAATTAACTGATCTTTATCATTGAAATAATTATCATGATTTTGATATTCTTCTTTTACAACAGGTAGACAATTTTGATACTCAGTTTTGCAATTGGTTGTTGATAGAGACGGCAGTTCAATTTTAAAATCTTTGCACTCAAAATCGATGAATATTTTTTCTTTTAACTCTTCCTGTAACGGCATAACTTCGTTCATGAGTTTTGCCTAAAATTGAAATCGTGTATTGGTTTTGAATGACTGTAAAACCAAAAATTATTAAAAATATTGAACTTACCGATGATTTAAAAACCGTGAACGTTTTAGAGTTGTTGACTTTGCGAGAGTCCACCGAAACAAAATTATTATCTGCGCCGGTATCATCGTTTGGCTCCTCCTTCACTCTGAATATAAGTATGAAAAGTTTCATGAAACGATCGGTTGAAAGGATATATATTAAAGCTCAGACATAAAAAGTCATACCTAACTACGTTCCTGGTGTTTTCCATAACTTGACGTATTATAATATATTCACTGGAAATTTTCACGATGTACGGATGAAATATTTGATGTTAAGCATCTCGAGTTATTGGTTGTGAACTATTCTCTTTTACACACGATGCTTGTGAACTTTTTTGAGTTGCTCGCTACCAAACGAACGCACTACCCGTACTTACTTGTATTAGCGATCAGACCCCGGGATTGTTATCAGATTTTTAAATGGAAAATTACGTTGCGAATTTCGAAACTTTCTACACTTCGTAAGAGGCGTTGATAGCACCTTGGCCATTATTCCCCCCTCTACCGTCGACTGACTATACGCAGTTATGTACTGCGATACGTTTAGAGGGACTCGTTAAAACTACACCGTAACTGCAATGAATATGTCATTCACTTAGGCGCACAATATATACCTACGGGCGATATATGCGAAGAAACATTCGTACAAAAGAGAAATACATTTTTGGGCACACGCAGATACGTCGGTTAGATCGATATTTTTACAAATTATAATGTAATTTCGATGTCACAGAGCCCTTTGTCGAGCCGAGATTTCATTATCGCGTTCAGAATTTTTCTTTTAAATTAACACGATTGCCGGTTCTTTTTTATCGACCATCGAGCATACAGAATCTTCTGTGCATACGAAAATCGGTTTGGAGGGTTGACGTGAGAAGTTGATGCAGAATTCTAGTTTAATATAAACGGGGAATAGTACTTGAATAAACATGTTAATATTTCAATGAATATAAGAATAGTCAATTTAAGGTACTTTACGATTAAAACAAATTAAATTACATTATTAAATATTTTATTGATCTTCGCAAAATTTAAGATATACACGAACAAAATTTTCTTAAATTATGTAACATATTTATGCGATTGCAGAAGTTTTTGTTGCGTCACAATAACGCGTGAAAAATCTAAATTTTCAAAATCTTCAATTTAATGCATGGTAGATTTTCATGTGAGCTCCTAAAGTATCCTTGCGGACGTATGATTTGTGACAAATCTGACATTCAAATGATTTGCTATGAATATGTACTTCATTTATGTGAGTTTTGAGGTGATACTGGTATGCGAACGATTTATGACAAATATGACATTCGAAGGGTTTGATTCGATTGTGTACAGACTTTATGTGAGATTGGAGGGTTTCGTTGCGGCCGTACCACTTGTGACAAATTTCACATTCAAAGGATTTGTTCCCATTATGTACTACCACTACGTGTCTTTTGAGATCATTTTTGAGTCCAAATGATTTGTGACATACGTCACACTGGAAAGGTTTGCTCCGATTATGTACTGCATTTATGTGAATAGTGACGTAAGCCTTGGATGAATATGATTTGTGACAAATATCACATTCAAAGGGTTTGATCCGATCATGTATTGTCTTGATATGAGATCGAAGGGTTTCCTTGCGTCCGTATGACTTGTGACAAATCTCACATGCAAATGGTTTGATGCTATCATGTACTCCATTTATGTGAGATTTAAGGTGATGTCTTAGTCTAAACGATTTTTGACAAATTTCACATTCAAAAGGTTTGATACTATCGTGTACTTTGTTTGCGCGATTTGTGAAAGCGCATTGGTTTCCAAATGACTTGCGGTAAATCTCAAATTCCTGTAATCTAAGGCTTTTATGTGTTGCATTCATGTGTATATTCAAACTGACTTCTTCTTTAAAAATTTTTCGACATTTTTGACACTCATAAGATGATTTAATGTTTTGAGAAGTTGTATTCGATGTTTCCAACTCCTTATATTCTTCAAATTTCAATTGAGGATTTACTTGAACTTTACCGTTATTGTCAATGAATTCGTCTTTTACCCAAATTTCCGGATCTCTTTCATTGAAATTATTTTCTACTTTCACAATAGGTAGACAACTTTGTGGCTCAGTTTTGCAAACGGTATTCGATAAAAATTTCAGTTCTGGCTTAACATTCTTACACTCAAAAACAATGAACATATTTTCATTCTTGTCATTCTTCTGACTTTCGTTTTCTATTTTTACAATTGACGGATAATTTTGGTACTCTGTTTTGTAGATACTCGTCGATAATGGATTCCATTCAGTTTTGATATCCCGGTACTCACGATCTACGAAAAGTTTTTCATCTAACTTTTCCTGCAACGCCATACCCTCATTCAATTGATTTGCCTAAAATTAAAATTGTGTATTAGGATTTTAGTAGTGAAAAAAACAGAAAATAATTCAAATCATCGAACTGACTGCCAATCCACCAAAAGTTAATGCTTCAAAGTTGTTCGATTCACAAGAGTCCACCGTATCCGACCAAGTCTCGTTCGGCTCTTGCTTCACCCTGAAGAATGATAAAATTTGAGGAGTCACTCGATTAAAAAAATATCGTCGTATGCACAAAAAATGTTGTACCTAACTATGTCCTTGAGGTTTTCCATCTCTTTTTTGTACATGATAATATATTTGTATTATATATTAAATATTATAATAATATAATAAAATATTTACGGAACATTTTCACGATATATACGAAGAAATTATTAGAGGTTAACCACGTGCAGCCATACACTATATAAACCGAAATACTCTTTTACTGATATTATTTGTAAACACTTGCCTACTGAGGAATCGAGTTGCTCGTTAGCGACTCATCGTACTACTGTTATATTGGCGAGGTGTCCCTACAATCGCGATAGTTTCTTGGGGATATTTTCCCCCTCCTGCGGTTTTTCGTTACTGCGATGTATACAAGTGCGTACTGCGTACGAGCTAAGTAAATAAAAATTCGACGAAATTTAAAAAATATAATAACAAAAAATGTTTACTGCTATAGACTTGTTAAAGATAGTCAGTTCAGTTGAAACTTTAAATTCATGTAATTTCAAAAAACCGCTGCCAATATATTGGCAAGTAGCTTCCTCATACTTTTTTTTAACTTAAAAATAATTTGGAAATATATTAATATCATCTTTTCTAATTTGTTCACAAAACAGTTTCAATCATAAATTATTTCTGTCTGTAGAATCAATTGCTAACGTTCTTCTATTCTTTGATATATAATTTTTATCGAATTTTTTCACGACGACGTAACAATTAAGGTAGTTCCCTCAAAAAAAAATAATTTGGAA
>CACVKI010140900.1:0-16815 GCA_902732785.1 Trichogramma evanescens | reverse complement strand
AAGCAAACTTAATTAAATGATTACAGGCGAAGGGACAGACGTTTTTTAACGAAAATTTTTGTACATGAACATATTTAAATGAAGATTATTTTGACTGTATCGGATACTCGTAAAAATATTTCATTCATTTACAAAAATTAATTAACTTCGCGGCTCCCATACATCCCGTGTTAACGTCTGGGATAAGTCCGCCATCTTTGCATTTCGCGGTGGCTATATATATCGCTTACGATTCCCCAATAGCATCGCTGTGTGTTTCTGCTTTCTGCGAGCGCAGTTCGTATCATGAGTGTGTGGGTGTCGATCTCTGCGATTGTGTGTGTGGGTGTCACGAGCTCGATGGCGCTTTCGCTATCTCGCCGGCGCCTGCGTGTGCCGATTATAAACCGCATAAAGCACGCAGAATTTCTCGAGCTTTTCACTCGAAGTAGTGCAGGTTGCAAATGATATAAATAAATCGAAGTAATTCTTATTTCTATTACTGTCATTTTCCTCTTTAATTTTAAAAGCAAACCAAAATTGCTAAAATGTATTATTTATATATTATAATGAAGCTCTGTTTATAAAATACAATATATGATTATTTAATAATTACTAACTACTTAAGTAAAAAAAGGTTTTTTTATTAAATATGAGAATTTCATAAAACGCGCCGACTGTTGGTAAGAGAATGTTTTGAATGCGCAACCTGCGCACCGCAACCTCCGTGTGGTGTGAAAGAGAGATAACCAATGCAGAATAACATGATGAAATTTAACGTGTGTCGCGTGTGCGGTGTCTGATCAACAAGAGTCTGTTTCACGTTTAGATTTTTCTTAGTTGTTGATTTAAATTTGAACCGAAATATTGAAAAACTGTACAATTTTCTCATCGACAATATTATCTTATTATCAGGTAAACATGATATACATTTACGCTTTTATCAATAATTGTTTATAAAATGTGTGCATTTTATTTTATCTATCGATCCATTGATTTCAATCGTCTGAGTACTTTTATGAACAATTTGAATTGCTAGTGTAAAAATTAAGTACTTACGTGATAGATTTTTAATGCGTTTCAAAGCGCGTTCGAGCATTACTGCAAAGTTTGTATCTTTACAGGAATACCAGATTATTTATCATGTTTCGACACCCAGTAATTACCAGAAAATCTTGGCTAAAAAGCCTGGGTTTACTGAACAAAACTAAATTTCATCCCGTCACATCGTTGAATTTACATACTTCAAACAAAGATGCTTCGGTGGCTAGCAATGCCGCTACTCAGTACAAAGAAGGACAAGTCATTGAAGGATTTGTCATTGATGAAATTACACCTGTCAAGGAGATGTTTCTTACCGCTGTCAAACTTACTCATTTGAATACTGGAGCTCAGTATCTTCACTTGGACCGTGATGATAGCAACAATGTGTTTTCAATTAACTTTCGAACCACTCCAAAAGATTCTACAGGACTACCTCATATATTGGAACATTTAAGTTTATGTGGTAGTGAAACATATCCTTGCAAAGAACCTTTTTTTAAAATGCTTCGCAGATCATTAGCCACCTTTATGAATGCTATGACAGCACCCGATTATACTATGTATCCATTCTCTACACAAAATTTTCAAGATTATCAAAATTTACAATCAGTGTATATGGACAGTGTTTTCAAGCCCAAGTTACGTGAATTAGATTTTGCTCAAGAAGGCTGGAGGTTAGAACATACAGATCCAAATGACAAAAATTCACCCATAATATTCAAAGGTGTTGTATTCAATGAAATGAAAGGAGTTTTTAATAGCAACCAGAATATTTTTGCAACGCAGTTATTGAATTCTATTCTTCCTAGCCACACCTACGGTGTGATATCAGGTGGAGATCCTGCTGAAATTCCTTTGCTCAAACATCAAGACTTAGTAGACTTTCATTCTACTCATTATCATCCTTCAAATTCAAGATTTTTCTCTTATGGTAACTTTCCTTTAAAAGATCACTTAAAGTTTGTTAATAATAAATATTTGGCATCGTATGATAAAAAAGATACTTCGGAAACAATAGTACCATCAGAAAAACGGTGGGATGCCCCAAGGAGAAAACATATTGAATGTAGGCCTGATCCTTTGATCGCAGATTCTACTAGGCAAAATTCAATCGCCATAGCTAGCCTTTGTAATGAAATTAATGATATTCAAGAATGTTTCAATATTTATATTCTATCTCAATTATTATTGGATGGTCCAAACTCTGCTTTCTACAAAAGTTTAGTGGATACTAACATTGGTACAGGTTTTGGCCCTATGACTGGGTATGAATCTCATTGCAAAGATACAATATTTGTTGTAAGTTTACAAGGTGTTCAAGAAAAAGATTTTAAAACTGTTGAAGAAATCTATAATAAAACTGTAGAAAAAGTTATAGAAGAGGGATTTAGCAAAGATCACATTGAAACAATTCTTCATGGTATTGAACTTCACATGAAGCATCAATCATCTAATTTTGGTCTTAATTTACTTTTCAATGTATCTCCCTTATGGAATCACGATGGTGACATTATTGACTCATTGAAAGTAAATGAAGCTATAAAAACTTTCAAAGAAACTATTGAAAAAGATCCTAAATATTTAGTATCATTAGTTGAAAAATATTTATTAAAAAATAACCACAAGCTCGTTTTGACTATGTCACCGAATCCAGAATATGAAACTAGAGTTGCTGAATCTGAAAAAAAATTATTGGAATCAAAACTTCAGAGTTTAACTCCTCAGCAAAAAGATGAAGTTTTTATCAAGGGTCAATTATTATTGAAAGAGCAAGAAAAAATTGAGGACGATGGCAGCTTACCAAGTCTATCAATTAAAGATCTAAAAAAAGATGTTGATAGATACAATTTAATTGATGTGGAACTATCTGAAGTACCAGTGCAATTGGCCGTACAACCAACAAATGGTGTATGCTATTATCGTGGAATATTGAACACTCACAGTTTGTCAAATGAATTGAAGTCTTTATTACCAATTTTCAATAATGTAGTTGTTAGAATGGGAACTAAAAATCATGATTACAGAAGTTTGGATAGACTCATCAATTTGAAAACTGGTGGTCTACATTTTTCCAATCATGTCGTTGAAAAGAAAGATGATCTAAATAAATACGAACAAGGTATAATCATTTCATCCTACTGTTTGGAGCAAAATTCAAATGAAATGTGGAAACTATGGGAAGAGTTATTCAACAGAGTCGCATTAACAGATCTTCCAAGATTTGAAACCTTAGTCAAAATGATCGCAGCTGATTTGACCAATGGAATAACTCAATCTGGTCATTTGTACGCCATGAGCTCAGCTGCTAGTTTAGTATCGCCTGTAGCTATGTTGAAAGAAAGTTTATCTGGTCTAGAATATGTTAATAGAATGAAATACATTGCTCAGATGAAAGATTTATCTCCAGTTCTTAGTCAAATTCAAGAAATTGCTAGTCAAGTATTACAAAAGTCTCAATTGAGATCAGCCATTAATTTAACCGAGGAATCGAAAGAAAACATTCTGAAAGGAATGGAACAGTTCTACAGTGCTTTGAAGGGTTCTCAGATCAGTAAAGAACCTACTATTACATCGAATGGTCCACTCAATTCCAACAACACAGCCATACATCACGTTCTGCCTTGCTCTGTAAATTATGCATCGAAAATTGTATTGACTGTTCCATACAGTCATCCTGAACACGCACCACTGCGTGTACTTTCAAAATTAATTTCTTCAACTTACCTACACCCTGAAATCAGAGAAAAGGGAGGTGCCTATGGTGGAGGAGCAAAATTGGCAGCTGATGGATGTTTCATGTACTACTCCTACAGAGATCCTAATTCAACACGAACATTCGATATTTTCGACGAAACCTACGACTTTCTGACCAAGTACAATATCTCCGATGCCGAGATGGTCGAAGCCAAGCTCGGGCTTTTCCAAGCGATCGATGGGCCCGTGGCACCGGGATCTCGAGGAATGACGAAATTCACTCACGGAGTTAGCTACGACGATATTCAAAAGCACAGAGAGCTCATAAAGTCCGTAACGAAGGAACAGCTCATGGAGGTAGCTGGAAAATATTTGAAATCAGGCGCAAACGCTCAAGTTGGCCGAGCTTTAATTGGACCGCAAAACTCAGATTTGCTGGCCAGACAGTCCGAGAATTGGGTAGTTCACGAGCAAGACGAGCAAGATCAAGCTCAAGCTATTTAAAAATCTATAACGTTTTGTTATTTAATCGCATTAAATCACGTTGTTACTAGTTTTTCAATTGTACATAGACTGTTGTTTTAATTTAATAAAAACAAAAATTTGACATATTGTAAAGACAAACATTTTTTTATTAAATAAAGACATTTTTATTTAAAAAATGATTCTGTTTTATTCAACTAACTATGCATCTTTTGAGCCATCTTCGCAGCATTCAAAATCCAAGGTAGAATTTTCAATTTCTCATCGAAAGTTAAACTTTATTGCAGGATGGTGGACGGCACGCTGGATGATCCAGAATATTTGAAAAAAGCAATAGAGTTCTTCGAGAAGTTCCAATGGCTGTACACATTACCAACTACCAAAGTTTTATCACCGGGAGCTCTGGATCAATTTCCACCTGATTGGTTGGATTCGCTCAGAAATATTGATATTGATAAGTTAAATAATTTAGTTGCCAAAAAACAGATCGAGGTAAGGATTCCTATACAAGCTCATTTTCCAAAGTAATTTTATGAAAAAATCGATAATTTGAATTTATCTTTTCCAGGTGGTATTGCCCGAAACACTCAATAGCTTTATTGTAAAATGCAAAAAGTTTGATAAGTTACCGATTCAAGACATATCTCCTAAACCTCAACAGTTACCCAAAGTATTTTCAAAATTCATGAGTGACAAGAAAAAACATGAAATTTATAATCTATCCAAAGTCATTAACGATCACTGTCGATCTTCAAATATATCATTAATTATTGATCTTGGTGCTGGTTTAGTAAGTTGAATGTACTAAATATCTTATTCATAATTTATTTTTGTGTGTAACAATTTTTTCTATTATCAGGGCTACATCGGTCAACTTTTGCATTATCTTTATGGATATAAAGTTTTGGCTTTGGAGTCGAGACAGAAAAACATAGACATAGCTCGGAATCGACAGAATCAGTATTTTCCTGAGTCGAAAGGTTCAGTGAAATATGTGTGTTGTAATGTCACAAAAGACTCTTTAGATGAAATTGAAAATATTTTAAAGACTGAATTCAGTGAATTAAGTAATGAAAAAGTGTGTTTGATAGGATTACACGCGTGTGGTGACCTCAGCGTATACATGTCAAACTTATACTTGAATATGAAGCAGGCCCACCTGTTTATTCTAGTTTCTTGTTGCTATCATAAGCTCGAGCAGGAAACTGCCTATGAAACTGGAAGTAGCGAAAACTGCTTCAAGGGCTTCCCTTTATCAAATATTTTAAAAAATGCCGTAAAAAAGAGTCATGCAGACGTTGGAAAATTATTTGGCCGAACGTTCATGAGATTGGCGTGTCAAGAAACGCCAGATCGTTGGGAAAATATGTCTGAGCAGGCTCACGACGAACACGCTTTTCACGTTCTTGCTCGAGCCGTCCTGGAGCTGTATACTTCTGAGAGTAATAGCTTATTTTTTTAAATAAAATTAGTGATTTTTTTTTGATTTCTAAATATTTTGACGTACTTTTTACAGATGGGTTTCGACTGAAAAAACACGTTTGCAAAGCTACCAGGAAAACACAGTGTGGCGACTTCGAAAGTTACTTGAAGGATTCAATGAATCGGTACTCTCTGCTGGAATCAGAGAGCGATAAAGCGATACCTTGGACTGAAGAAATCGAGGAAAGTATTAAAAGGCTGTGGAATAAAAAAAGCAGCAGTCAAAAGGACGTCGAGTTGTACACAGGTCTACAGTATTTACTGCAAAATGCTGCAGAATCTTTGGTACTCGTTGATAGATTATTTTATCTTAAGGAAAATAGTGTTGATAGTTATCTTTTACCGACAATGAATAGGTCGTTGTCGCCAAGATGTTATGCCATTGTATCGACCAAAAAAAATTAAATTTTATTTTTATGACAAAATCTGCGCTTTTTACACGTTACATTCCTTGAAAAAATTTCGCGGATACTATATGCAATTTTTTTAAACGATAATTGAATCGCTGAATTTCACAGGTGATGAGTGAATTAGTAGAACATAATATTGCGCTTTTTTTTGCATTGAAATGATTGCGCCGTTTTCTTTTCAATTTCTTTCTTAAAATAGGTAAAACTATTACGATTTTTCGTCGTCTCAGTGCTAAAACGTGTTGTTTTAAACTCAAAAACAAAAACGTACTTAAGTCCTACGTTATAAAATAGGATTGAGAATTGAGATACGTTTTGGCCTCCGAGTTTATAACGAATACTATGTTCTGCTAGGCTGACATTTACATCTTCACATGTAGGGTTACCGGCGAAACTCGAATTGAGGCAATATTCAAAATGCCTTAGTAAAAGCAGTATTACCCAACTAATTTTAGGCATTTTTGAGAAATCAAAAAATAATATGAAGTCTTTAATTTAAGCGTAAACTATTAAAACTTAAATTCGTAAACATAATAATGATAATTATGCAGGAGGCTAGTTAGCAGGTTAGTCTCACATGTGTCAAGGTTTGTTTTCATTCGCTTCATACATTCGGCACAGTTCGTCTTATACTTTTGTTAATTTCTCATAACCGTTACTAGCTAAAATGTCTGAAAATATTCAATCAACCTCCGTGAATCTTAGAGAGGAGTTCTTTAAAGAAGCAAGTAAGGGTGGCCATTATAAGGTAATAGATAAAAGTCAATATGATGGAATAATTGAAGATATCCTAAGGGCAAAATTATCGTCAAAGAAGACTCCACAACAATATAGGCGTCTGAGTAGATTCGACGTTATAGAAGTGGATGGTATCAAAAAACTTATCGCCAAGCGCAAAGCTAACGCAGGATTAAAATATTACGCGCCTTTGGAAGATATCTACGATATAATAGAAGAGGCGCATATTGCGACTGGGCACGCCGCGCGAGACCGTCTACTCAAAGAAACATCAAGAAATTACGCCAACGTGACGCGTGAATTGATAACCTTATTCCTTGGCATGTGTCAAACTTGTAACCAAACAAAAACAAAAAAAAAGCGAAAATTGGAATCGAAACCTATATTGCATGACAGAATATATGCCAGGTGCCAAGTCGATTTGATCGACTTTCAATCGCATAGAGTCGACAATTATAAATGGATTTTGGTTTATCAAGACCTTTTGACTAAATTTACTGTGTTGAACGCTTTGAAAACAAAAAATTCAGAAGAGGTACGTGATATTATTGTTACGCCACTACTATTACTATTTATGTAAAAAAGTATTAATAATTTATAAATTTTTGTAAATGTAGATTGCACATTGTCTAGTAAGGATTTTTTCAACTTTTGGTGCCCCGTGCTTGCTACATTCTGATCATGGCAGAGATTTTGTTTTTACCGTGATTAGAGAATTAAAAAATTTGTGGCCTGAATTGGTTTTAGTTCATGGGAAACCTCGCCCTAGCCAATCCCAGACTTTAGTCGGAATATCTAATCAAGACATAGTAAATATGATTGTCACGTGGTTAGCAGATAACAAAACAAAAACATGGGTGGACGCACTACCTTTTGTGCAATTCATGAAAAATAGAACGTACCATTCTGAGATAAGGCAATCTCCCTATAAAGCTATGTTCGGATTTGAACCAAGAGTCGGCTTATCGAGTACCACCTTACCGAAAGAGTCAATAGTTAATATTAATAACGAAGATGAGCTTTGCAATGTCATTAACACTTTAAGACAAAACGACGATAGTAATCAAGAAACTCAGTTGGCAGAGGACGAAATCGTCTCTATTCAGATCGACGCGGATCAATTCATTCCTTTTTAGATTGAGGAAGACAATTCAAAGCTAAAGAAAATCGCTAATTTCGAACAAAAAAATTTGAATTCTTAGCTCATAACAAACTAGAACTAGTTATTAATAAAATTTTTTTTTCTACACGACAAATTTAATATGAAAAATGATGACTTACATTTCTCTTTTCTTAGAAATGCATAAAATGGTTCAGACAATTGCATTTAGGGTATTGCTTAAAAAGTATAGGAAGTTCGTATAATGTTGTAAATAATTTGGGTACGTCCTAAAATCATAGGTAATTGTACATAGACTGTTGTAATATGATAAAAACTCGACACATTGTAAAAACAAATATTTTTATTAAATACAGAGATTCTTATTAAAATAATGATTCTAAATTATTTAATTAATGATAACATTTTTATGCTATTAAATGTATTTTCAAAATTTTTTAATTGGGTAGTTTGTAATGCGTACAGTAGCCGAAATTATCCATGAAACTTGAATTCAAAGTTTATTCCCCGGGGCTGACGATCGAATTCCGGCTGAAAGCCGAATGACAAAAAAGAAATTAACTGAATGGTTTCTTAAAAAAAAGCTCATTTTCTAAAATATTGCAAAAAAATGGCATCGTGCATATTATTATGCATAAGTGCTTTTAAAATTCTAATTAATTGATGAAATAGTTATTTATTATTAAATTAGTTGTTAGATTTTTGATAATATATATACAGTTTATTATAATACATGTTTAAGTATAATGGTTACATGAACTTCTGAAGTCGTGAATTTGCCTTCACGTTATGATCGTACTTGAGTAATAATCAATATTACTTTTAGATCTATAGGTACAAGTTTTCTACTCGAATATTGTTACATACGAAGACAAAAAATATAATGGAAAACACTTTAAGCTTTTAATACTTTTACAATTGGTTTAGTTTTTAATACTTTTAGGCACAATTTGTTTGTGTAGTATTTATTATTTTCTTTTTTATTTACCTTTGAATTGGCCACTTATTTTCTCTCATTCTCATATCCATACGTTACATTTTTTCAGGACTGCAATGATTTATAGGAGATTGATGAAATGATCTGCTGTGAGTGTGCACGATTTATAAACATCTTTACGTTTTCATATACTAAAATCTTATTTCAATGAAATGTTTACCCTCTAAACAACGATAAAAAATTTTTTTAGTATCTACCTAGAGGAACTTTGGTAAAAATTTTGAAAATCAGTCACGAGCATTTGTTGTGTTTGATTGTTTATAAAATATTTTATGTAATTTTCATGAAAAAGCTCTTGGGCACCTTAAATTGTTTTTTTATTACTTTTTCGAGGAAGATATTTTTTTATGCTTGATTTTTCAATTTTGAGGTGCCAGCGAGCTCTTAATCAATAATTATTTATAAAGGTAAAATCAATTATACAAGTTTGAAATGTGAATTGATTTTCAAGTTAGAGTTTTATAGTTTGATTTAATTAGGTGCTAAAATTTTCCAATCGAATAGGGAACTGTTAGAATATGGTTGTATCACTCATTCTTGATTGTTATTATTCTTGATTTACTCATCGAATTTGAAAAATCAGCGCGCGACTATAGAAAAGCTTCGAAGATGCGAAATGTTTTTCCTACTATTTTTCAACGTTTACACAACTTACACATCACTCAAATTTATCATTAAAAAACTTTCAATTATCCTTGTTGGCACATTGATGATAAAAACTTTGATATTCTAATTGACAAAGTATTTAAACATATTTGGAGCGATGGGCGGACTAATTTAGAATGACCATTAGCGCACTTTATCATTTTTTCATCATTCACCGAGCAGATGTTGTACAATTTGTTGATAATTTCTGTACTTGGCACCGTGTTATATTCAAAAATTGAGGTTGAGAGCGACGAATATTTGAATGCAATATCCATTAATTACATACATCGTGGCCGGATGCGGTTATAAGTGATACTTTTTTACGCTCTATCGTTAATTTAGAATCTGATTTTATTAGGCATTTATTTAGTTTTTTCCACTTTAATAATGTATATTATTTTATTCATGTTATCACTATTTATCATAATCGCGATAGATGTATTCAATATATTTTATAAACTTTCCAGATATCTTAGACGAGATATAATTTATTAACATTTCAAACAATCAAATATTTTACAATTTACAACCTTCATCAGATTAAAATTACTAACAATCTTTGTCGAGAAATGTCAAGAAGGATACATATGATAATTATCTTTCGCATTATCATATCATTTCAGTGGCACTTCTATAAGCATTCCCTAAAAACACCAAATATATATTTGAACAATTATAAATCATTTTTGGAATATTTGTTTTAATAATTTTAAAACTTAACAAAGTTCGGATTATCGTTTTGAATAAAAATTAACAATCAATCCTGACAATAATACGAATTCATGAAATTTTCATCGATATTGTGATCAATGAGGTAAAATTTTGTGGAAATTTTTGTTTAAAAAACTTAGCATACAATTCGTCGTCGTTGATAAGCTCATCGGTTATATGTACAAAGAGCATTTTGATGTAATATCAGTAGATAATTCACAATATTAACAATTATAAACTCATTACTCATTGTATTTCGTTGCTTTAATAATTGATAGTATAATTTTCGAATTAATTATATATCAAACGAACCGTTCGTTCGTAAAGTAGATTCATTGAGATTTTTTGATAGTTGATCGTTATTATTTACTTCGTCAATTCGACTGTTAGCTTATAGGATAATTGTAAAATCGAAGATCCTTAAAAATTATCTGTAGATCAATTAATTCGTTCCACAAGTATAAAAAACTTCAGTCTGGTTGAATATATTCATCGAAATTTCACAAACAAGAGATAATGAATAATAAATCAATTCAACTGAAAGAGCTAAAACTGCACACATCGCTTGAAACTTATATTATTTACAGTTGTTTCCGGACACAATTAAGTTTTGAGTCATTTGCATAATTATTATCCGTTATCATGATCTAAATAAATTAATAATAATGTTTAAATATTCATTATTTTGTGAATTGATATGTACAGCATATCCAAAACGAAGTATACGTATATAACATTTATCTTTTTATAGTAGATACTGTAGAAAGAAATACTTTTTGTAATTTTTCTATTTACCAAAAAGTATCCCTTATGAATGATTCCATCGAAAGAATTCATATTACGTAGGATATTTTTAATCAACATTTATTTATTTATTTTCTTTGCATCGAATGAAAAAGGGTGATTTATTTCACACGAATAAGCCTATCAAATGTAAAATAAAAGAAGCTTTTTTTTCTCGACTCGCGGGTCGCTAAGACGATCATTTTCTATTGTATTCGATAATTTATGGATGATTCATCATCATTTGCATACGACAAGCGACAGTCGATCATTTATAATTATATAGAGAATGTGGAGCTGTGGGTGCACGTCTACCTCGAAAAAAAAGTAGAGATATATTAATTAAAACTATGTGATGATTAAAAAAAAAAAGCGCGCTCCATATCTGCCGCTGCATGATCCAACACCGAGCGGGGGCGTGATTCCAATGGCGCTTGGGATATATAATAATATATAGACGTTGCGATCGTTCGCAGTTAAAGCCGCAGAAAAATTCGCTTACTCGCTGGGTAAATCGCTGCTGGTCGGGCTGATTGTCGAGTGCAGGTCGTGCAGTTCAGGCGGCGGCGGTAGCAACAGACTCGGGCGTCGCGCGAGCTCGTCCTCGTACAGGCTCGTGGTGCTCTTCGGCCGCGACGACGAGATGCCCCAGAGATCGGAGCGATCAGCCTGCGCACAAAAAAACAAGTGGAGAGTAAGCCGGGTAAGGCGCAAGGAAAAACGATTTATCGATTCGATTTTCGCGAGAGAACGAAACGAATTTTATTTTTGATGTCGCGTTACCTACTGTATACAATATCGAAATAATAAATAACTCCCTTTTAACAGGATTGTAAGGATTTGAATACAGTTCAATTCACGAAATTTGCTTTCTTATAGTTAAACGAACACTGCTTTCTTATAATTTATTCTAACCTTGGTAAAAATGATCAACAGTTTACGGCTAGCTCTTAGTCGATGACAAAATCAAGAACAAATACTATACTTAAATTAATTTTGAGCGCTTTGACTTATACAATTATTTTGACTTTGTCACATGCAGATTTACACATCTAAATTACTCGCCATCTAGGGATAGAGACTTGAAGCTGTATTATCGTATTTAAAGTGTTTGGAAATTGATCTCAATTTTTTGAAACTATTTAATTTTCCATTTCAATTCATATAATATGCGCTTAAAATTTGTAAAATAATTGTAACAGAAAAATTTTCAAAAATAAACCAATAAATGGTTATATATTTTAAACATTATAAATTATTATTTTTTGGTTATTAGGCTATTATTAACGATGATCATTTCTATCAGGGAAATTACATGAATAAATTGAGACACATTTTGATTGCACGAGACCGATCAAAATCAATTCAACACTCATTTATTTTAAATTTTAGCTCGGAAGTTTATAAAAAAGTTGTATCTAGATATATGTAATCAAAAAAGTCATTTATACTTCTTTTGTTTATTCATACGTAATATTATCGAATTAATAAGTATTTGTTATTATATACACATGTGAAAGGCATGCAATGCATAAGAAATGGGAGTGCGATCACATAAAAATCATAACAGAGATGCACACACACTGGAGCATTTGAGTTGAAAAATTTAAGTACGATTTTTTAATTGTGATGTTTAATTTATGTAATCGAAAACATATCGAACATTTATCTAGATACTGGCTTGCAATGATAGTATTTATATATTGAAACAATTGTTGAAATAATTTATGAAAGTACCTATTTTCCGCAGTCGCCAGTTACAAAAGTGACATCTTCGCTCAAAAATTCTCAACTTTCCATAGTTTTAAATAAGCTAGAAGGAATAAAAAACATTGATAGATATTTACAGAAAAAACGATAATAATAATTGGTGGAGATATTAGGTTTTGAGAAAGAATTGAGAAAAATTTTTCAAAAAATTAAAGATATATCAGTTAGCCTTGCGAAAAAAAAGAAAAAAATAATAGATTTCTTCTTGTCGTGTCAGCGTTCGGCGCTCCGTCTACGTGTCTGGCATTATATACTTAGCTGAGTAAAACCGTGATAAATTTCGTCTTACGGCGAATCAGCTTCTCTCTCTATATATATCCTATTTGTTACTGTACAAGGTAGTTATTGGAAAATCACGCCAGCACACATACACACACACACACACATAGGATACTTTTGATTGCATGCGAGCTACACAAATATTGTATCATACATTGTAAAGCTTGTTATCTGGGAAATCTGTTGCGAAGTAGACACGGTCAATGCGAGTGTAAATAAAAATTTGTTGTCGAGTCGCGGCACGCTGGACGAGCTCGGAGCAGATTAAATCTCTTTCGACCGCACGAGCGTCATTGATAAAGTGCACGAGAGAAACTCGAACGCGTTTCGTTGAATTTATAGACGTTTTTGAGAATTTTCAGAGATAAAAGAGAAAAATTCAATGTTACAACATTTGAAAAAATAAAAGTAAATACAGATATTTAAAGCGCAACAGAGATGTAAGAAATGTACAGAAAAGGAAAGGGTTGTCGGTGCAATCATGCGGCAACGCATTTGTACATATCTGTGCGTGCACATCGATGCCAATTAAGATGATGTATTTACGTGGAAGCTGAAATTCGGAGGGTAGTTGTCGGGGGAAGGAACGAGCATAATAGATATAATATAACGAGCTACACATGACTGAGAGCACATTCGAGGTGGGGTTTATTTGGATTTTGCGTGTTATTATATCTATATATTACGAAGCGACTCACGAGCATGTGATGCTTGGGCTGCGGCGGCAGCGGCGGCTTGAGCAGGGCCACGTCGCTGAGGTCGCAGCTGGCCGCCGCCTGAGCCGTGACGTAGGGCAGCTCGGGCGTCTGCGTGTGGCGCGACGCCTGGACGTCGTAGCGCGGCGGCTGCTGCTGCTGCTGCTGATGCTGGATCTGCTGATGGTGGAGACCGCCGACGCCGCCGCCACCGCTGATGGACATGACGGGGCTGCCGGGGGCGGTGGCGCCGAGGATCCAGCGGGCGAAGCTCTCGCAGCAGCCGCAACAGACGTCGGTCATGCCCTGCCGCAGGCCGCGGTGCAGCGTGAGGAAGAGGGTCGGATTGACGAACGCGTGTACGTAGGCGATGTGCAGCGTTACCTGTGTACAACACACAAACACACACGAGGGGTATTGAGCTCGCAGTGGCGAAATATTTTAACGCTGTTGTCGCTGTTGAAAATATTGACATTAAAGTATAGGAGTATTTTATGCAATTTTGAACATGAATTTTACGTTAAATCCAATGTACATTTTATAAATTTCATTCGCATCGCGCGAAAGTAGATTTATACGGGTAAATCTGCTGCTGACTCGTTAACATTTAATTCGATTTAACGCGAAAATAATGTCAGCAGGTCATGTTAATATTGTATATAACTTTTTTGATCACGCGAGGGCACTAAAAAATACGACAACATTGTATTCTACAGCACAAACCCTATAATTTCTGAAAAAATAAGCACGATTCTCGATGAGGCCCTTAGGTCCGTAGGATTTTGTAATCACTTTAAAAAAAATTGAATAATTGCGAAAACACAGTAATGTAGCGATAGATCAGGTGTTTAAGATATTATAAAAAAATTCAAGTCCAAGCAAATTTCCTTATAAAGTTTTACAATATAAATTCATGAAAAAAATTATTGAATTAACCTTTTATTTTGATTCACAAATAGCATAGATTACTTGGCAGTGTAGTTCAAGGCTTTAATGCGAGTACACAGAAGGACATGATTTTCACTTTTCAATTTTCATTTTGACTATCTGATAATATAGCACAGTAGTTTTTGGATTGATTTGTCCAAAGCACACATCAATAATCGAAAATCGGCATATCTCTCCGTGGCTGATATCGAGAACGATCCACGAAAAGCCACGCGATGAGGTTTGCCCGTAACTCTGCATAGCCAAGCCGGCGTGCGCGAGCGTCCGAGAGTGAATTAGGCCGCGAGAGCTAATGAGATTTTCCGAGGGCGCACCGCGTCGCGAACGCCGTAAAAGGTGTCAACACCACCTATATAGAAGCGTCTCCAACGGCATCAAGCGCGAAGGACACTGCAGCTCTTAAATAGCCTGCTATACTACTACGGACCGCGTTTATAAGCTCGAGGGGAATTTATTTAGTCGCCTTCCGGGCCCGAAACTCGAGTCGAGCCTCCCGCAAGGTAATCTCTTTCTGTAAATTATTAAAACTACTAGCGCCGCAGTTGGTCCGCGTCGCTTGCTCGCGAGTCGAGGAGCATTCGGCCTCTCCTCCATGAGAGCCCCGTACGCGCGATATAATTAATTTACACGCGACGCTTGCTCGACTGATGCTGCTGCTGCCTGGCCTGCAACTTAACCGTCGTACTAAATTATAGCTATATAATATGTATGTACTCGGATATCTGCAGTCGCTTTGCGCGCCCGAGCGAGCGGCCTCTAATTGAAATTTATCGTCTGGATACGTCGAATGACGATTCATTGGCTCGGGAGGACTTGTGCGAGCTTGCTTACGACGCGCTTGCCACCTATATGAAATGATAATGTGTGGTCGCGCAAGACCGGTGGCAGCCTATAGACAGCGATCGTATGTGTTCGATTTATTTATTTCTTTTATTTTTTTCGTGAAAGGCGCGACGATCAATCGATCGATCAGGCCGAATCCTCTATATTATACGCAAAAATTGCGTACAAATTGTGGTTGCTTATACCACCCTTTGAGATACGATTGGCTGCTAATATACAGAGGCGAGTGAGGCGGTCGCAGCCGCAGCAGCATGCGTGTCAAAAATTTTTCTCAGCCTAGCTCGAACTCGCGCTTTGCATAGAGAGAGAGAATTCGATTTACCGAATTTCAACGAATACACATCTCTGTATATATTCATGCATGTACCACGCGTGCACATGCAGATATCCGCATTCACGCGCGGTCTACGTACGTGTTATATGCAGTGGCAAACTTTGCGACAGCCGTTTCACCCTTTACCTCGCCTCTCTCTCTCTCTCGCATTTGTGTGTGTGTGTGTGTATAGAAACTACATACATATACATATCTGCGAGCGCATAAATTTGCCTTTTCGAATTTATCGACCGGTTGTAGTAGCAGCAGCAACGGCGGCAGCAGGAGCAACACACCAATAGGGCATATACACGCGGCCGACGCGTACAAAGTCGCGCGGGATATCCCGCGCGCGGCTCGCGGCTCACCGAGACTGACGCGCGCTTGTCGCTTATTCAACTTTTTATATCATTCGTCAGCCATATGGCGCTATACTGCACGATATAGGCCAAAGTCCCTCGTTCCCAATACTGCGCGGCCTTAAAGCTGTACTCCGAAATAGATGCGTTTATTGCACGTTATTCCATCATCGGCATCTCGGCTCGTCGCTATATATAATATACGCATCTTTTTGTACTCGCTGTGGCATGACTCGACGAGATACACTTCTTCTTGGCGTATATTATAATGCACGCGCTGCTCATCCATCGAGAATCCGCCAAAGTTTCCGCATTTATTGGCGATACGGGGTCACCGATGTAGCGACTTTAATGGTTATTACTATGGCTCCGCAAAATTAACGACCATCGAGCGCGCTATTATATACCGCTGCATAGTTTTCCGAGATATATATATGGGTTAAGCCATAGTTAGGGTGATGGTCAAAAAATGTTTTTTTCTCAAATTATGTACTTTTGAAGAGTACATTGAAAAGTGAA